>JASANR010001446.1:0-53962 GCA_030849635.1 Wallacemonas sp. MBr04 | reverse complement strand
GCGATCATTGTGTTCATCTCCATGAGCGAGCTGTACAAGGTGCTGAAGAACTGCATCTTCCCGATCCACAAGGTGCTCGTGCACGTGGATGAGGAGGGCGACGACGATGAGCAGGAGGAAGCCCTCGAACACGAGTACGACACCTTCACCCGCACTGGTGTGGACAATCGCGACATCCAGAGCATCGCCGAGGAGAACCTGCGCATGTCGTTCGCCAGCTTTGCCGAGACCATTGGCTCCGCCCCGACCGGTTCATTCCGTATGCCGGCCGGTGGCCAGGGTGCACACAAGCACAACAAGAAGAAGAGCCGCAACATCTTCCGCCGTCGCCGTTAAGAAGCAACCGATCGGGCTGGTGGTAGGAAAACTCCTGAGATGAACGGTTCGAAGACAATGCACACACGCGCTGGTGTGCGGAAGTGACAAACATACGATACAGAAAGCAAAGGAAGGGACTGCTGATTGCGAGGCTCACGTTCACGCTCGTGTCCCAACGCCAAGCCACTGCATCGCACGCCGAAACTGGCTGGAGCCACAACAACTGCTTCATCCCAGGGGTAAAACAGCAAGTAAATGAGAAAGTATATACATGAAGTCTGTGTGGCTCCTCCTCCGTTCATCAAACGATCGCCTCAACTGTCTGCGTCGTCCACATTGCTTTCACTTTTTTGAGTTTCTTTTTCCCCCATTTGTGTGATCCAGTACCCGTTTTTCCTGCCTGCATTCCCGTAGCGACACCCCATCTTGTTGCTGGTAATGGCTACACAATACCAACGGCTGCCTGTTCTCTCTCACTCCCCCCCCTTTCGCATCAGATACTTGTTGGACGTCCGTGAAACTCAAATCAAATCTAACGACAGCTCTTCTTTTCTTTTCGCTCCCTCTCTTCTGGAAAGGTCCGGCTGAAGAATATGGGGATCAATAAACGTGAAACATTTTGTTGGCTTGATGATCTGCCCGAAGCTGCCACAACACGGAATGGACAGACACACAGATATCAAAGGTCGTGCTGATCCACTTTTTGCTTTCCTTTTTGTTTCTTTTTGTTGCGAGGCGGCGCAACAGCCTCCTCTTTTTTCTTTTCTCTCTTTTCTCCAACCACTGTCCTTCATTCTTTGCTTGGCTTCGTTGTTCTGTATCCAAACTGCGTGCTGGCCTTCTGACCAAGCCGAAAAAAGGAAAAAAAGAAAACTATCGGTTCACACATCATTTTCTCCTTGATTTCTTTCTCTTTTTTCCACTCTTTTTGTTTTTGTATCCACTCGCTCGTTCGTTGACATTCCAAGTGCTTTTTCTTTTTTTTCCTTTTTTTTCTCGCTATACGACACCCACGAGGCTAGCGCATTTGAGTCGCTGGACCCTGATTGGTCCTCTCACCTGAAAGCATCGACTTGAGAATCGACAAACAAAGCGGGATGAACACTCGGCAAATACTCGAAAAAATAACCAACTAAACAAACAAAGACACACACACACAAAAAAACACCCGCACAAAAAACGCAAATACGCTTTGCGTGTCCACAGAAACACAGATAAAGCCGAGCTTTGCGCTCGTTAACCTCCCCCAACCATCACTAACATGACAGAGTTTAATTGCTCTTTGCTCTTTCACTCCTTGTTATCCAATCCCTTGGTCTGTCTTCTGTGATCGTGAAGAAAAGGAGGCCGAAACAGGGAGAGAGAGAGGTATCGGAGCTGAATCAACTGCTTGGAGGTCTCTCCCGCTCCTCTCGCTCATCGCGCAAGTCGCCAGACCCCCCAGCAGATCAAGTCTTGTCGGAGCCTGCCTCCTCACCGTCCTACGACTCGTGTTGCGTTCGGTCTCGCCTCTACCCATCGGCATACTGTCGCTATCCACAACAATCATATAAACAACTTGCATCCTCTTCTTCCCTCCTCTTGTCTGTATGTCTCTCTCTCTCTGTATTCGGCCACGTGATTCGTTAAACGTCATTTTTGCTCAGTTATTAGCGCAAAACAACACATCATTTTTTTATTTTTCCCGCCAACCAAGCCCCAACCAAGTCGCTTCGGTTCCCAACCCTTCCTTTTCTCCCTTCTTCAGCCCCCCTCCCTCTATCTAGCACCAAGCACACCCCCCAACACCCACTCGCTTTCATACGCCAACGATGAACGCAGGCAACCAGCGTGTCATGGTCGCAGTGCGTGTCCGTCCGATCAACCGCGACAGTCACGCCTCCGCGGCGCACGCGCAGGAGAAGTTCGAGCTGCAAGGCGTGCACCGCACCGGCGACACGTCGATCAAGGTGGAGCTGACAAAGCCCGGCGAGCCCGCCAAGAGCACCGCCTTCAACTTTGACTACATCTTCGACCAGGAGAGCACGCAGCTCGAGGTGTACGAGGACTCCGTGGTGGACATGGTGGATGCGGCGCTCGTCGGCATCAACGCCACGCTGCTTGCGTACGGTCAGACGGGCTCTGGTAAGACGTTCAGTATCCTCGGTGACGTGAAGCCGAACCCTCTCGAAAACGACCTCCTGACGCCGGAATCGGGTATGTTCCTGCGTGTCCTCAGCGATCTCATGGACTACAAGATCCGCCAGAAGAAGAAGGGCTGGCACGTGATCGTGGGCCTGAGCTGCATGGAGATCTACATGGAGAACATCCGCGATCTCTTCGGCGGCGCGCCCGGCTCCCCGCCGCCCCCCCTCAAGGCGGTCATGATTGGCGAGGATGTGCTGCTGCCCTCGCTGATCGTGAAGGAGATGACGTCGCTGCAGGCCGTCTTCAACGAGATCCAGCTCGCCATCTCACGCCGTGCCAGCCGTGCCACTGAGTCGAACGCGACGTCGAGTCGCAGCCACTGCCTCTTCACGATCGACATTCTGCAGCAGGCGACGACCGCGCCACCACCGTCGCTGGACATACTGGATCAGTCAAAGAAGGACTCTGGCGTGACACGCAAGTCGGCCGCCGCCCCGGCGGTGAGCCCCACCACGAAGGGCAAGGGCGCGCTTCCAAAGGGCTCCGTGCAGACCCCGACCGCGCAAAGCCAGGAGAACCTGCAGCCGTTCGAGATGCCCTTCCACGGCACGGTGATGCGCCTGCAGGGTCAGAAGGAGCCCATCTACGCAAGCAAGATGATTCTGGCCGATCTGGCCGGAAGCGAGCGCATTACACGCAGTGGTGTGTCCGGCCAGGGCCAGAAGGAAGCCACCTCGATTAACAGCAGCCTCACCTCTCTCGGCAACGTCGTGCACAGCCTGCACGAGGGTGGCTACGTGAACTACCGTGACTCGAACCTGACGCGCCTGCTGAAGCCCACCTTCTCACAGCCCTTTTCGCGTGTCTTGCTTCTCGCGCAGTGCTCACCGACGCAGCTGACGTACGATGAGACGGTCAGCACACTGCACTTCGCCAACAAGGTCAAGGCCATGAAGGTCACCACCTCAACCGGCGCGGAGGCGGAGAAGCTCATGTTCGACTACCTCGAAGTGGAGCGGACCTACGATGGTCTGCTGGCGGACCTGCACATCTTCGCGCTCGATCAGTACGCGCAGGCTGGCGTCGTGCACCGCAAGCTGCTGCCCAACAAGGGCCTCTACTACGATGCGGCGGTGGGCAAGGCGGGTGGCAAGAAGGCCGCCAGCTCCACGAAGGACCGCCGGGCGGCACTCGAATCCAATGGCGCCGTCTCTGCGGCAGAGCAGGAGCGAACCGAACTGCTCGCCAACCTGGAGAAGAAGAAGCAGGATGAACTCGCCCAGCAGCAGCAGGACATCGTTGACACACGCGACAAGATGGTGAGTGAGCACAAGGCGAGCATGAGCGAGGCACAGGACGGCATCGCCACCGAGGTGAACCGTCGTTCACGCCACGATGAGCAGCTCGTTCTGGCCGAGACCGCCGCCAGCGGCAACGCCATCATGGGCGAGGAGGCCGCGGACTGGGCTGAGCTGGTTGGCAAATTCCTGAAGGAGCACAAGGTGGTCTGCGATCGCGAGCTGGAGACCAACACCAAGCGTGTCGAGGACATGTCCAAGGAGGTCAACAAGCTGCGCCTGGCCAGCGCGTCGCACGAAATTCCCGAGACGATTGAGGACAACAAGGATTACGCGCTGCACGCCTGGGGCCACTGCACGGCGCAGCGCTTCTTCTCTAGCTGCATGGAGCTGCGTGAGTCACAGCTGCGCCTCCTCAGCCTCACGGGCGGCAACGATGACCTCGACAGGTGGCGCGTCGAGAACAAGGACTTGCTCGAGAAGTACGTGGATGAGGCGGCCTAAACAGACACGTTCAGCTTCCAGGCCCTCCCTCCGCTTTGTTCCCTCTCGTCCTCCTGTTTTTTGTGTTTGTGTGCACGAAGGTGAATTGCTAAAAAGAAACGCGATTCAGGAGGCGCCAGGGGGCAGCGGGACAGCGAGAGCGAATGAGAGCGACTAAGAAGGCGTGACGCGCAGAAAAGCAACACCGAAAAACACGATGAAAAACAGGACGGGGACAGAAAAAAAAATCCTCCCAGACGTAAACGTGTTGATTTTTATCTTTTTTTTCGTTCTTTGAATCTGCGCGCGCATTCACACCTCTCTTTTTTTTTTTCTCTCTCTCTCTCTCTCTCTCACCTTTTGTCGCCTGTTCCCGTCCTCGTCCCTTCACCCTTTCTCTTTCTCTCTTGCCCCCTGCTCTCTTTCATGCACTGAGCAGCACACTGTTTGTCAGCGACTGCTCTATTTTTCGTCGCAACGCACGTAGACGTGACGACCGCGAAGAGACAGGAATCCCGTAAGAGAGAGGGAGAGAAGAGAGGATGAGGGAGAGACATCATAGTATATTTTTCCGCCGTTTCCTCATGTTCTTTTGTCGTCTGTCCCCCACCCCGTTTCACTTACCTTTTTGTTTTTTTTTCTGTTTCACCCCATGCTGTGGTATATTTCCCTTTCGGCGGTTTCTCCTCCTCCCCTCTACCTTCCTGTTTACCGACCACCGTGCGTTCCTGTCTCACCACATACTCGACAACGCACGAAGAAAAAAAAAGACATGTTCTTCGTGAAACACATTTTTGAAACTCCATTGTTACCTGTTGTGTTTCTCCGTTCTCTTGTCTTTTTTTTTTGTCCCTTCCACCTCTGTTTCACGGAGGCTGTACAGCAGTTCGCTTGACGAGCGTCTTTTTTCTCTCCCCCCCCTTTGTGCTGGTACGTGGCGTGCGATCGCCCCCCCGACACTCTCCATTGTTCTTTTCCCACTTTTTCATTCTCATCGTTGCTTTCTCTCTTTTTGTGTGCTTTGTTTGTGGCTTTTTTTGTTTTTGTGCCACTGTTCAAACCCTCCTAGAAATGCGGCAACTGCGCGCTGTAGACAAGTCTCACTCACGAAAAAGAAAAAGAAAAAACAAGTATCCTGTACCATGCCAACCGCCACAAACAAAAACACCAAGCAGACATCATAGCCCAGCACACTCTCGCATCGGACACTACGTCGTTCACCTCATCAAGTAGGCGAACGAAAAGAAACACACAAACACACACACACACGGAGAAGTGAATACCAATGACCAGAGCCTGTGTATGCGAGAGGGAAAACTCTTCGAACAAACACACATGCACACAACGCAAAAAAAAAACAGGAAGTCTGCCTTGGCGAGTGAATGACACGCGCAAAACAAAAAAAACAAAAATCACGAGGGAACAGTTCCTTCTTTCTTTTCACTTCTGTTGGATTTTTTTTTCTCTTCATCTGCCCCATGCGAAGATGGTTGCACTGAGTTGTGTGAAGTAGTGTCTTTTATGAAAAAAGAAAAAAAAACTCAAAAGCAGTACCAAACAGCAGCATCACCACTCATACTGCCAGACCAAAAAATAAACAAAAAATATGGTTGCTTGGCGCAGTAGTCCGAGTCACGCACACACACAGGGACGTTGTGCTGACAACACATACACACGCATACACCGAGCAGCGACACGCATAGGCGCTTTCGCTCATTTTGGAGGTTCGGTGTGCACGTGTCCACGCACACTTGGAGAAAAAAAAGGAGTCAGCCATTTTCTCTCGCTTTCTCTCCTTACCGTCTGTGCGGGACTATCCTCCCTTTTCTTCTTCGTCGCTTTCCTTGCGTTGGCCGTCTACACGTCGTTTGAATGACGATTGTGACGTACCGCTGTCGACGGCGCGGATGCAGCGGGGCCTTCTTCTCGCAGCCAACTTTGTCTTTCGTGCGTGCGATGACTTTCTACCTCCTCAACTACGTTTTTCTCACTCTCTCTCCTTTCTTCCTCTCTTCCCCTTTCCCTTCATTCACCCCCCCCTCACGTGCAACTACCAGTATGTGAATCGGAGCAAGTTTCGAGTTCACAAATCTTATTCAACACGGCATTCGTGAAGCGCGCGAAGAGAGAGTGAGAGAGAAAGCGCGCGTGTGTAGGAAGAGCTAGGCTATGTCCCTCAGTCGGGCACTATACGAAGCAAGCGTGTGCAGCCCTAGGGGCAACAACACATCTCCGCTTGCTCTGTCTTTGACGAAAAACAAGCTAAACCTTATTGTGAGTGTGCCTGACGTTGTGTTAACCATTCTCCAGTACGTCCACAACCCTGCTCATGAGGCAAACTGTAGTATCTCGCCATCTGGCTTTAAGAGTTCAGAAGATCGGGAGCATACCCTCGGTAAAGTGGTCATTCATAACTTCCAATTGTGGCTGCAAAACTTAACCGGACTGATCAAGACGGTGAAGTACCGCGTGAGCTTCGTTGCAAGCAGCCTTGAGGCTATCAACATCGCGGCCTTGGCGGACCCTTGGATTCACGACATCGACCCCGACGACAATAGCGGAAATGCCTTCCTTCTGAGCGGCAAGACGATGGAAACTCTGACACTTGCAACGCTTGAAATACTAAAAGACTACTGCGTCACCAATGCTGACTTGTCGCTGCATTGGTGTTCAGAGGGCGTGGTGCCTGGCGTTGTGGCGCGTGCCAGGCAGAGTCAGAGCGTTCGCGAGCTGAAGAACTACCAGACCGTCATCTGCATGAACGATCCTGCCCTTGTCGGTGTCGCGTCCACGCTGCACGTCGACATCGTCGTCAACATGTCGTCACTCCTGTGGCCCAAGGCCATTCACGTCGATGCGCACGACGCCGTCCTGCGGCTCACGCAGCACGGAAACCTACCGCACCACATATGTGCGGAGCTCGGCGTTCAAGACGCCAGCTTCTCTGTGCCACACATGTACGCGCTGACGCAGGCAGCCGATGCGTGGTGGCACACCAAGTGCCGCAACGAGAGCACTTCGCGCCTTGGGCGTGAGAAATATCTGTCGACGCTGTCCGACGACGCGGCAGTGGGTCGCCGGCTCCTTTCCTGTGCGCTGACCTTGTGCGCCACGTACCCGGAGCTGAGCGAGGCCGTTTTGGGAGCGACTGTTCCTGTAGAGCTGGCGAGAGCGTGGCGCATGACGGTGGCGACCGAGTGGCGCGCACACGCGGGCCACGATCATGATCAGGAAGAAGAGGCAGACACGGAAGGTGAAGATGTCCAGTGGCAGACCGCGATTCTGCGCGGCCTCATGAAGTTACGACCTCCCTCCCCCACCGCCTTTTCCGTCACAATTGTGGAGAAGGGGGAAGTCAAGTCCCCCATTTACATCCATGAGATCGTGGCCCCACTTGTCTTCTCCCCTTTCGCGCCTTCTGGGGAGCCGACTGTGGTGCCCAACGCACACACACTCCACCCACCTGCCATGACTGACAACGCCACAACGTCCAACACTGACCGGCGCCTGCGTCAACTCCAGGCAGCGGTGGTGGTCGCGTGCGAGCAACTCGACGTCCAGCTGTCGCAGCACACCACACGCCCCACCGGCCTCGCGACAGCTGTGACCACCTTCACGCCGTCGGCATCGGCAGAGCCAGTGGAAGCAAACATGCCGCCGCAGATCGCGGCACTTCGAACAGAGGTCTTGCCAGGCGTGCTGCGCGCGTTGTCGCCGCCCACGACCCAGAGCGAGGGCGGCGTGGAAGCGGACCTGGTCGCCATTGTTCTCGCGCTGCTTTCAAATTTACCGCGCGAGGTCTCGGCGGGTGCAGGTGTCGCCCACACCCGCAATGAAGATGCTGGCACCACCCCTGCTCCACTCTTCTCTCCAGCGGACTTGACAACGCTGCGTGGTTTCTCGGAAGCCCTGCAGCCGAGTATCCTCGCGTTGTACGCCAGCCTTCGCGTTAGGGCGTGTTCGCGGCCCATGGCCATCTTGATGTTTCTCGAGATGATCGTCACTGTGGTGGATGCTCAGACACCACTCAGCGTGCCCCGTCTCGATCCGGAAGCCTTTCGTGGTCTGAATGCCATGCGCCGCCTCGTCATTCAGCACCACATACGCACCTGTGCACCGGCTGCGGTGCTGGAGCGGCTGAAGAACAGCGATGCGGCGCACCCTAAGCGCTTCCAGGCCGCAGTCGTACGTGCCGTCCGCACGTGCGTCACGAAACCCGTGGAGAGGCTGGAGATGTGCCTCTCACGGCTGAACCTCCTCCAGCGCGTGCGGGCGTCGTGCGCGCAAGACAAACGGACGGAAGCCAACATGCTGCTTATCCGCGGCAACGCGCATGACGTAGCGCCACAGCTACCTTCCCCCTCTGACGCGTTTCTGTTGCCGTACAACGCTTACCAGGCGTGGGCATACGCGGAGCACATTCGCTGTGCCATGACGAACGTGCGGGCGGACGAGCTGAGCGGCGTGCTGCGGTTTTCGCCGCGTCTCGTGACTCCGTTGCCACCGTCCACTGACTCAGATATCCCGCAAAATCATCCAAGTGATGCAGATGTCGACAACGACGACGTCGCCAGCATCACCCCGTCGCAGTCCACGCAGGAGACACACGACTCACCTCCACCTCCACCTGCAGCCGCACCGGGGCTGACCTTTTTTACTCCATCGTCCGCTTTGGAAGGCACGTCGGATCCCGACGCGGACGCCGCCGAGGCGATCTCGGAGGAGGAGATGGAACTGGTGCTAAGTTGCTGCACCGACGTTGAGGCACCCGGTGCGTGGGCACAGCTGACCCACACCGAGGCCGAGGCGGGGGCGGTGACGGCGGCTGTGGAGCACGTCTTCATTCAGTGCGCCAAGGCGCTGTTCGACAGCGACACAGCACTCGGACAAGCGCGGTCCGTCTGGACCTGTTGCCTTGGACTTGTGCGCACAGCCTGATGGGTGTGGGTGTGTGTGAGATGTCAGAGTGAAGAAGAGGAGGGGGGGGGAGGGTCGATCGCAAACTGTTCGTGTAGACTCTGAACGCGCTACGACACGCTAAACAACAAAATAATAATAACTGGCAGTTATTATTATTATCCCCCTCCTCATAAAAACAACAACAACAACAACAACAACAGCAACAACAACAACAACACAAAAAGACAATCGTTGTGCGCCGTTGAGTGAACGTGCGCACACACATGGGCTCCTTTTTGATTTTCTATTTCCTTAATTTCCTATTTTCCTCTCACTGCCTCTCTCTGATGCATCACTCCTCACCTCCCACCGGGCATCTTGCAGTTGCGTTGTCAAGTTGGTGAGCGCATACTGTGTATGCGCTTTTGACGACGAAAACAACCACGGAGATGAGAAACAGACTGACATACATATGAAAAAAAAAAAGAGATTGCAAACAAAGAAAAGAAAACACACACCGAGAAGGAAACACACTTGAACAACAAGATTCAATTCGCAAACTTATTCCAGCCAAAACAACAACAACAATATCAACAAAAAAAACGAAGACGGAGTTGTTTCTCAGAACCCCTGCGAAGGGGGAAAACAACAAGCTCCACACGCTCATCTTGCCACACTTTTCTTATCACATCTCCTCACACGGAAACCAACCTCGTTCCAACATGTTACTCTCCTTCTCTCTCTCTCTCCTCTCCGCGCGCCGCGTTACAACGTGTGCAGTCGTACAAACTCTACACATACACACACTTTGTTTCTCACTTCTCTTTTCTTGTTTTGAGCAATTCGCTTACTCTTTGCTTTCCTTCAAGCAGATTATTTTTGTGCTGATCGCTGCCCGACCGTTGGCTACTGTTGCTCCTCCCCGCTTCTCTCTTCGAGGTATAAAAAAAAAGTAACCAACTACAAAAGAAAAAACAACAACAACATGACCGACAACGATCAGAAGCGCATCCCCGAGACTCCCGAGGATGCCAAGGCCCTCGTCGCGTCTCTGCGGCAGATCCCGGACAACAAAACGTGCTTTGACTGCCCCCAAAAGAATCCCAGCTGGTGCAGCGCCACATACGGTATCTTCCTGTGCATGGACTGCTGTGGCCGCCACCGTGGTATGGGTGTCCACATCTCCTTCATGCGCTCAGCCGAGCTCGACAGCTGGCAGCCGTCAGAGGCGCTTCGCATGCTCTGTGGCGGCAACGGGCGCGCTCGCCAGTACTTTCGTCAACACGGCATCACCGATTTCAAGACATGCTACAGCACCCCAACTGCCCAACTCTACAAGCGCCAGCTCGACAAACTTGTGGACGAGTACGTGCAGTCGGGTACGATCCCTGCGACGGCACCCGCGGCAGGCGCGCCTGCACCGGCACAGATCGCGTCGTCACCTCTGGCTTCCACGGCGTCGCCGCTTCCGCAAGGCTCACCGTCGAGCCCCTCTCCGCGTCCAGTGAGTGGCGACGACGTCGCGAGCCCAGTCACATCCGCACCCGTCGTCGCGATCTCCAAGGGCGGCGCCTTCGCTTCCAAGAAGCCGGCCGCCGGGAAGAAGAAGGTCGGCCTCGGCGCGGGCGGCTTTGCCAAGAAGCTGGACGCGCCGATTGAGGAGACCACCGAGGCGGTCCCCGACTCCCTCCTCTACGACGAAGCCGCAGCGGCGGAGAAGGAAGCTCAGAAGCGTGCCGAGGCGGAGGCCGAGCAGAGCGCCATCGCGGCCGCCGGTGCGTACGGTGGTTTCAACAGCAGCAGCGACGCGACGGGTGCGCTGGACGCGGGCGTGTACAGCTACACCGCCCCGTACGCCACCTCCGCGAGCCCAGTCTCCGCGACACCGGCGCTGTCTCCTGAGGAGGAAATGAGGCGCAAAGCCGCCAACGACATCTTCAGCTCCGTTTACAAGCCGTCCAGCGCGGCAGGCGGACCATCCGGCACGGCCTCTCCGTTGCCGACCCGCACGACCGGCACGAGCACCAACAGCAACACCACGCCCGCGGCGTCGTCACCGGCCCCCATGAGCTCAGCGTACGCGGCACCACCAAAGCCGGCTGGCCCGCGCACGGGCCCTGACTTTAGCGGCATGGGGAACAGCGCGTACACACCAGGCATGACCAACGACGATGACGACGACAACGATGGCGGCTTCACGGGTGAGGTTTTGCAAGACGCTGTTTGGAGGGTGTCTGAAATGCTTGGCAACCTCCGAGATAGCGCGTCTTCCTCACAGGGGGGTTGGGGGGACAAAATCAAAGGTTTTCTCGATGAGCTGTGAGGTGGTGATTTTTTTGTGTTCTTCTCTTTTCCTCTTCTTTACCGTGTGCTCATTTGCTTCAAAATGGGGGGTTTGCACGGTAGCTAGCTTGATGCTTCGTGTTGTTTTTTGTTTCCTTGAAACGCCTGGGCCTCCTGGTGTTTTCTTTCCCGTTAATTTTTGTATGTATGTGTGTATGTGTGTGCATGTGCGTGCGACAACGTCAAGCATGATGTTCAATGCGTACGAGAGGTATACAACCACAACAAGACGTTGTGGCGGCGCCGAACGGCTGAGAACGTCCCCCTTGAAAGACACACGCACCTTCTCATCCTTTTTTTCTCTTGTTCTTTCCGTTGGTCCAGACTCCGTACTTACTTGCAACGTGCATCCGTTAACCACACGAGCAAATAACGACAACACCAACAACAACAACAGCAGAACATAATCCCACACAAGTGGGCGAATGTAGGCGCAAAGCTTTGGGGACCTCAAGCTGTCTGGCGAGCAAACGCAGTGCATTCTCTCTTTCTCTCTCTACATATACGTAGAGGGAGAGAGTTGTGAGTGACGCGCGCATGTAAATCTCATCCAGTGGCGTACACTGCACCTCGTAAAGCGTGGGGGCATGACATCAGTGTGCGCGCACAGAGACCGCTTGCACAAAACAGCATCTTCGCTTTGGCCATACCACGTGTGCGTGCCTGTACGGCGTCTCACTTTGCACCTACCATCTCCATCATCATCATCATCATCCTCTACCACTTTTTTCTCACTTTTTCTCCCTTCTCCACTTTCATGCGTGAGCTCTTTGCCACGTGCGTGTAAGAGCTTTCCTTTACTGTCTTGCTTTGCTGGTGTTCTTTCCTTTCTTTTTTTCTTTTAGACGTTGCTAGGCTGGTTCCACGAACATCAATTCCCCCCTTTTTTTGTTCATCTCCATTTTCTTTTCCATTTCGTGGTGTTCTCTCTATCTCTCTCTGTTCGTCCTAATTTTCATCATCGTCAGCCATGCCCGGACTCTGCGAGCGCATGAAGGACTGGGTCACCAGTCCCTTCACGGCCGTCGTGAAGTTTCAGAAGGACTTTGTCGACGAGGCGAAGGAAAACATCAAGCAGCAGAAGGAAAGCTACACACGTCGCCAGCGCGAGCTGCAGGAGCGCGCCATTCAACTCAAACTCGATGAGCTGGAAGGCAAGTTCCTGTGCTGCGTGTGCGGCCGCTCCGGTGAGGACCGCGGTGACAACCACTTTGCCACGGACACCTTCTCAATCGTCACGCTGCCAAACAAGGGTCAGATCCGCAAGGCTGTGCGCGCGACGGAGAAGGCCGTTGCTGCTGACCGTCGCAGAAAGGAGCGCGAGGAGCGCAACGTCTGGCTCTCTGACGCCAACGACAAGAACGATGCCGAGGATGACGACGGCGATGAGACCACAGACGCCGTCAGCGAGAGCGGTGCGGACGACGCCTCCACCCGGCAGACGACCGGCTCACCCCTTGTGGAAACCACAGCGCGCAACGACACGTTCCGCTTTGCTGAGTCCGCACAGGCGAGTGAGGAGGAGAAGCAGGCGCGCGCCAAGGCCAAGGCACGGCGGCGTCGTGAGCGGCGGAGGCGTCGAGAGCGGGCTCTTGAAGAGGGTGGTGAGCGCGCTGCCGACCGCTGGGGACCCAAGTACGCCGACGATGACGACTTCACAAGCAGTGATGACGAGGAGAGCGCGCGGAAGGGCGACGGGAGCGGCGCCAACGCGAATGACGACGACGACGACGATGGCGCTGGTGCGCGCTACCGAGCCCTGCTCGACCCCACAACGGTCGGCCCAGCTGAAATCCGGACGCTGATGTACAACATCCGCCATGCGGTGCTCAACAAGGAGGCGCGGTCGAAGCGCAAGGACTCACACGCCAGGCGCGATCGCGGGCTCACCATGCTGGACGACAAGGAGATCGACACCTTCTCGCGACTCTTCAAGCGGCCGCTTCACGGCTACCTGTGCGATGAGTGCCACACCAGCGCCAAACGCCGCGTCGAGACGCTGACTGAGGAGATGCGCTCGCTCCTGTTCCGAGCGGACCATCCACTGCTGCACAAGCTGCAGCACCGCGAGCTTTATGCGTGGCTCTCCACTGGGCAGATCTCTCCCTTTCTTGCGGGCGCGATCCTGCACTCGCAGGAGGAGTGGGAGAGGCTGAGTCGTGCGCGTCACCACCACCTCGAGGAGGACGGCAACTCGAATGCCGGCGCGTCTCCGACAGGACGCGCGAGTGCATCTGCCGCTGCCGCCGCAGCCGACATTGCCACGCGACGGTTGCAACAAGCCATCGCGCGTGCGAACGCGGATGACGAAAACCAGAACGTGAGCGCTGGGACGGAGCCCGGGACGGAAATGGACATCCTGCCTGATGACGTCGTGATGCATCTCCGCGAGTTCGTCAAGTGTGGCGTCTGCACGCGCCGCCACGCCTGCTTCTTTGTCCGTCGCAGCATCCTCTTCACCTGCACCTTCTGCTGTGCCCGTGACCGCTTCTACCGCGACAACGCCATCTGCATCAACGATGAACCGATCCCCGCGGAAAGCCGACTCCTTCTCTGCGAGCTCGCCGTGTACTACGAGACGGTCCACCGTCAGCAGCACCTGCGCCAGCTGCCACAGACTGGCCTGACCGAGGCCCCGACGGATCTCTTCGGCGTCGCCACGCGCATGGATCTCTTCCCGCTGCAAGCCCCTCCCGAGGAGGCCCGACTCGTCTCGGCCCGGCCACACTACGTGCCTCGGGGCTGGCGCAGTCGCCACCCGCGTGAGGCCGCCACCCGATCCATGGTGAGTTTGTTTGAGGGCAACACGCTCGTCATGGGCGAGCGTGCTCCACTCGTCGCGCGACTTGCGGAGCCCACGGATGACGCCGACGCCGTGCGTGAGATTGCTGTCGGGGAGGTGCCCTTGTCCCTCGGCGCCGACGCACAGGTCCACCTGTTCAATGACACCAGGAAGCTCGGCGACGCTGTCTCGCGCATCGAACAGCGCCACGCAGCAACCGAGTCGGCAGCATTGCCGTCGCGTACTGCCGTGCCGACGGATGCCCCAACGGCGACCATCCCCACACTGGATATGCTCTTCGGCAAACTCAACGAAGCACAAGAGATCGCAGCCCGTGAAGCAGCTGAAGCCCAAGCTGCTGCTGAAGCCCAGGCTGCGCATGAAGCTGCACAGGCCCAAGCTACTGCTGAAGCCCAGGCTGCTGCCGAGGCCCAAGCTGCTGCACAAGCCCAAGCTGCTGTTGAAGCCCAAGCAGCTGCTGAAGCCCAGGCTGCTGCCGAGGCCCAAGCTGCTGCACAAGCCCAAGCTGCTGTTGAAGCCCAAGCAGCTGCTGAAGCCCAGGCTGCTGCCGAGGCCCAAGCTGCTGCTGAGGCCCAAGCTGCTGCACAAGCCCAAGCTGCTGCTGAGGCCCAAGCTGCTGCACAAGCCCAAGCTGCTGTTGAAGCCCAAGCTGCTGTTGAAGCCCAAGCAGCTGCTGAAGCCCAGGCTGCTGCCGAGGCCCAAGCTGCTGCACAAGCCCAGGCTGCGGCGGAAGCCCAAGCAGCTGCGGAAGCCCAGGCTGCGGCGGAAGCCCAAGCTGCGCATGAAGCTGCACAAGCCCAAGCAGCTGCGGAAGCCCAGGCAGCTGCGGAAGCCCAGGCTGCGGCGGAAGCCCAAGCTGCGCATGAAGCTGCACAAGCCCAAGCTGCTGCTGAGGCCCAAGCTGCTGCTGAGGCCCAAGCTGCTGCTGAAGCCCAGGCTGCTGCTGAAGCCCAGGCTGCGCATGAAGCTGCACAAGCCCAAGCTGCTGCTGAGGCCCAAGCTGCTGCTGAGGCCCAAGCAGCTGCTGAAGCCCAGGCTGCTGCTGAAGTCCAGGCTGCCGCACACACCGCTTCGCTAGAGCATCACCACGTGGATCCCCAGGAGGGTTTGCAACCGTCTGCGCACGTGCCAGACACCTTCGTGCCGTGGACGTCGCAGGAGCCGTCCATACACACCTCCTCGTCCGCCAGCAGTGACGACGTGGCTGTGCACGTCAACCCCAACGGTGGCCCCGTCGAGGTCAGCTTCGATGAGCTGGATGAGCCTCAGCGGCCGCTCCCTGCTGCCTCTCCGTTCGAGATGGCCGCGGCGACGATGATGGACGACATGGCCGGCGCGTCTCCGTATCACAACTCCGGGAACCTCTACGGTCAGCCTCGTGACGGCGAGAACATGTTTTTCCAGTTCGACACGGGTGTCCCTCGCGGCTACTCACTAACGCGAGATGGGGAGGAAGAGGAGCCGGATGCGTCACCGCTCATCACGGAGCCAACGAATACGGAAGGTACAGGTGCTGAGGAAGACGCAGAGGAGCAGCCGCCGCAACAGCCTTCGACCCCATCGCAAGATTCAGCGGAGTGGAACGCCGATGCGGAAGA
The DNA here is from genome assembly GCA_030849635.1 of Wallacemonas sp. MBr04. NCBI lineage: Eukaryota > Euglenozoa > Kinetoplastea > Trypanosomatida > Trypanosomatidae > Wallacemonas > Wallacemonas sp. MBr04. The sequence goes on along the minus strand of JASANR010001446.1, from coordinate 38,093 downwards.
CGTTCAGCCCGTTTCTGGCCCAGCACGCGCGAACCGCAGCACACAGGAAAGTGACGCGGACAGTGAGGAGGACGCGGGTGGTGTGCATCCTCATCGCGTGACAGGACCCCCGGAGTGGTTTTGAAGTAACCCGAAACGTGAATCGGGAAGACGAAGAAGAGAAAAGAGAAAACAAAACCGACGCCGCCTCCGCAATGAAAAAGTGTCAAATGCCTCCCCTTTTCTTCGCTCTATCGTTTATTCTTGTTGTTCCCTTTGCTTATTGCTGGTGATGATCCTTTCTCTTCGCTTTCGAGGTTGTCGTATTTTGACACAATGAAAGGTCCCAGCTGTTTTTCCCCTTTTACTTTACCTTAGCGTTGTTTTATTCCTCTCTTTGATTGCTCTCTCTCTCTGTTTCTTTATCGTTTGTTTGTTTTGCTTGGACACAGAGTTCGTTTTCGTGGTCTGTTAGGCGCTACGCAAGCTAGCGTGTGTGTGTGTGTGTGTCTGTTCTTCGTGACTTTGTTTTTTTTTTCTCTCTTTCTCCCTCTCTTTGTGCTGAGGTGAGACTTCGTGCGCCAACATCACGAACAAAAAACCAACAACAAAAACGACATTTCGCATGGAGGCGAGCCCAACAGACTATGCTCTTTGAGTGGCATCACTCGCGAAGCGAAGAACCCAAACAGAGACGCTGCGCTGCCCTGGACTTGTGACTTCCAACTGCCGTCTTCCTCACTAAACAAGAACCCAACGAGGTGAAGGCCATCTCACTGGAAGTCATACCGGGCAGCCTTTGCATGGCTGGTAATTAGGATACTGCCAATGCACCTATTTGCTCTCTTCTGGCACCTCAGTAGCTACTCACCTTCCTCTTCTCTCTCTCTTTGTGTACGATCTACTTGCATCCCACATGTGCCACTCGTCAATCAACATCAATCAAGAAGTAAGGTCCTTCAACGAGCAGGCGTGAGGAATAGTGCGATTACAGCGACAAACAAGATTTACTGCACCTTTTGAGAACAGAACAAAACACACAAATCAGACACACACATACACAAACAGGCGTTGAAGAAAAAACTGTTTCTCAAACTCGCTCGCGCCGTCTTTCTTTTTCGATTGAATCTTGCTTCTTGTTTCTTGAGAGCTTTTCACATACACACCCTTTCTGTTACCCCCCACTCACGCTTTCTTCCGTTTTCCCCCGGCGGTGATCTGTATACTAGTTGTCCACACAAGAGATCTTTGATTTTTTTCCATCAACTTTCATTGCGTTAGGCCTTTCTGCGTTCTTTTCGTTTCCTTCTCGCTCTTGCCCCCATCTTTACGCTGGAGGTACCACAGGCTCACAAGCTGTTGTTGAGCCTCGTTTTTCTTCCTTTGTTTGCCCCCATTTTTTCCCACTCTCTCTCTTGCAGTGCGGTGGTACTTGCTCACCTACTTTTATAGCGTTGACGTGCTGCTGTTTAGCACCTCACTTTTGTGTTCCCCCGGCATTCCCCCTTCCGTCCTGCCTTTTTTTGTAAAATAAATAAATACATCACCATTGCCAGTACTGCTGCTGTTGTGGTTGCAGTTTACTTTCAGAGAGTTCGTAGGCAAAAACGACACAGAAGCCAATCAACAGCGCCGTCACTATTTGTGTCCTTTACAGACAGTTCCTTTTCTTCTTGTAAAATAACAGTCACACACACACAAACTAGAAAAGAGGCCGTTTGAGCGAGATCCCGTGCATCGTCTCTTCTTCCTCTCCTCTCTTTTTTTTCCATTTCTTGTTCCACTGCGTCGCTCTCTTCTCAGCAGCCTGCTTTGAAAGCTTCGTTTCAGAACTACGAACAGCAAACTGAGTCAGTCGTACCCATCATGTTGTGCAGCTCAGTTCTCTGCGGCTCAACAGCCAACCTCACGCCTTGCGGCGACGCACCACGGCAGCGACGAGCGCGTCGGCACCCCGCGCTGTGGACGGTGCTGTGCCTCCTCGTGCTCATTGGCCTTGTTGGCACCGAGCCAATGTGCGGCATGGCGGCATCGACGAACTCGTCCGCCTTCTCTTCTTCGGCATCGTTGTCTGGCACCCCAAAGTGGTATTCGCAGCCTGCCCACATGCCCGCCGCCTCGATGCGCCGCGACGATGCGACGCCGCTCCCGTCACGGGCCCGTTCAGTGTCGAGCCAAACGGCAGCGTGCGCCTCGACAACCGACGCTGCCTGGGCGGAGGTGTTTGATTCCGACACGGAGGTCCCCACCGACGACAACACAACACTGGCCTCTGTGTTGTCCATTGAGCCATCTGGCTACATCGGCTTTGGCGAGATGCGTTCGCCGCTGACCATTGTTGGTCTCTTTCTCGCCACCATCTCGTTCGTCTACGTGGATGACGTCAGCGTCTTCTTCACCGCCGAGTCGCGCTACGCACTGACCATCCTGAGCCTGCCAGCTCACCCAGACCCCCCCTCCTCCATCTTCTGCTTCACAGACCAAGTAGACAACTTTCAGTCGCCACTGGGCACCCTGTCAAACGACACCGTCATCATCAACTCCTCTGCGTATCACAAGTGTGATGGCACCATTAGCCCGGTGAAGATCACCATCACCACGTCTGAGCGCCAGGTCGACGACGACGGCACGTTCCACAACAGCACGCTGACACCCATCGTGCAGCGGAACTGGACGACGGTGCTGAATGGCCAGAACAAGGTGCCGCTGCTGGCGCGGCACTCCGGCTACACACCAATTCTCCTTGGCATCTCCGGCGCTGTCCAGGTCATGGAACGTCAAGAGGCGTATCTGCCCGTCGAAACCCTCAAGTCGCCGTCTGACCTGTGGCGAAGCACAATCATGGCCGTCTCAGACAACGAGCGCTACTCCACGGCGGTGAAGGCCGCCAGCTACTACCACTCCACACCTGCTGCGTTGCTTTCGTCGTCGACGACGACCACCCACGCGAACCTCACCGCTGACGCGCAGAGTCTCGTCTTCATTGACAAGTACGCCGACTGGCGCGTGACGACTCGCCTGGCCGTGCGTCAGAGCCACAGCGCCACCGTTGGCACCCAACTACAGGAGATCGAGGCCGAGCTGATGCGCTACAACGCTCGCCTTGGCTACCTCACCTACTCGCCCGTCCGCATATTTATGACATCGCAGTACGTTCAAGAGGAGCTTCAGAGGCAAACAGTCGCGGCGGCTGCTGCTGCGGAGGGCTCGACCACAACCACGACGAGCGCGGCATCTTCCTCCTCGTCATCGTCAATCGACACTCGACACCTGCCCGAGTCGCTGTGGGAGCTGTACAACATCATGTACGCTCAGGTGCGCGTAACGCTCAAGGAGGGTGCCAGCTCAAACGTGACGCTGCAGTGGTCCGTCGGCCAAGTGACCGGCTGCGATGCGATCGCGACCGTCACAGCATCTGTTCCGTACCCGCACAACCGCTACGGCCTTCACCACGTTCTGCCAACCATGGAAGAGGAGGCGCAGATCAGTGCTATTCCGGCAACGCACTACGTCAGCACCCAGGGCCTTCGCATTGTCAATACCACGACAATGCTGCGCATGAACGGCACGCGATCGACCCCCTTCGGCCAGAGCTCAGACGAGACCGAACCGCCCTACAGGCTGACCGCGGATGGCTCCCACCGGTACTACAAGCCAGGCACGCGCTCTCGCAGCAGCGACGTGCGGCGCTCAAGGTTCTACCACCGCCTGCAGATCTACGGCGCCTTCTCGCGCACACTGCCGTACGTGCCGGGCGGTGACGTGCTCCCGACGGGTACCATTGGTGAGCGTATCGAGGTGGATATCCGCCTGCACCGCCTCCGTCAACCGCCCTGGCTTTCATCCGCCGCAACACAAGACACAGCGGCGACGACGGCTGCCGCTGCTACCGATAGCACGACCGCACAGCGAGTGGCACTGCGCCTTGAAGGGGAGACGACTCACGGCGTCGCACCGTGCTACCTCATCAGCGTCGACTCGCAATCTTACACGTGTGAGGTCGGCGTCGTGGCTGACTTGATCGACGTGGAGACACCAACGACCACCACGACCACCACGACCACCACGACAACGACCGCACCGTCTGAGGAGGCAGACGGAGCCAGCACAGACGAAGGCACCTCGGACACCACGACCGCTGCGGAATTGGACCAGGACTTGGACCAAGAGGTGGCCTCGTGCGGCGCTGGCACCGTCACGTACATCTACTCCTCTATGCGCGCGAACAGCACAACCGGGGAGCGTGCGTGGGACCTTGTGCATCCTTTCCCGGTCGTCCTGAACGACAATGCCCTGTTCATGATCCGCGATGTCCTGCAACGCTATCCAGAAGTAGTGGAAACCTTTGTGAACATGAGCAACACGTCAACGGCAACGGCAGGAGCTTCTTCTGACGAGTCGGGCTGGGAGAGCGTTCCCCTCCTCTTTCGCTTCACCTTTTCCTTTGGCATGGCGAACACGTACAACGGTACGTACCGCATCCATTGCTACGGTAACGCCGCGTATGGTGTCGTGGTGGACAGTGTGTATCAGGCCACCGCCAACTCAACAGAGGAAACACCGCGCCTTGTGCGTGCACCGGGTCTGTGCCGTGTGCCTGGGCCGTCTGCAGTGGAGACCGCGAATGAGGCGTCGACGACGACGACGACGGCCCCCACGTCCGCCTTGTGGCTGCAGTCTGCCAGTGCCGTCAGCGAGATGGAACTGGCGGGCAGCGCACTCGTGAACGTGAGCTGCACCTTCCCTGCTTCGGACTTGACAAATGCGACGGTGCTGCACGGCGCCTACTGCGGCGTCTCGCTGGAAGGCCTTGCCGTGATTAAAGGGCGCTTCCAACCAACGCTCGACACCGCCAACAGCGGCCTGCCGCAGTTGAATGATAACCATGGTGACGTAGATCGTGACGAGAAGGACGGCGACGCAACATTATACGACAGCCAGAAGGAGAGCTCCGGTGGAGGAGACACCTCATCACAGAACTACATCTCGCCGCTCTACTACGCCCTCGTTGTGGAGGTGGTGGCGCCGATCGAGCCCGATCTGCCCGGTCGCTCCGTCGATCCACAGCCTTCCCCGGCCTTTCGTCTGCGCGGCACGTTTGTTGGTGCCAGTGCGAACGACTTTGTCGTCAAGATTCCACGCCCCCGCTCCGTTGAAGAGTGCCTGCACATGCGACGTGATCTGTACTTTTCAAGCACGGCGAACCTCACCGGGCCGCGCTGGTCCTTTGTGAGTGGCTTGCCTAGCCGGCGTTGGCGACAGTCGTCATCGTCATCGTCGTCGTCCCCCTCAACACAACCAACGAGCGCAGCAAAGACAGCGACGCAAGACTCAGATGATGATGTTGAGCCTGCGTATCAGTGCACGTGGTACCTCGCGACCGAGGTGGATGCATTCCCATCATGCGACGACGTCCAGATCACGAGCGAGGCCTTGACGAGCAGTCACTTCACAACCGAGCTGATGCCACAGGTGCAGAAGCTCTACTGCGGCTCACGCAGCTACTTCCTCGACCCGATCACTGCCTTCCAGACCCGCGTTCCACTCAGCGCGATCCCGAATCTGGTGGACCTGGAGCAGCTCACGGAGCCCTTGATGCCCTTCACACGCGGATCCTCACTCGGCCACATCGACACCACGGCGCGGGCCGTCGTGCGCGAGGGCATGTACCAGTTCTGTGTGGATGTCCGCACGTGGTCGTCGCGGACGCCGCTCATCGCCTCTTCCGCCAGCCCGCTCGGGCCGCTGCTGTACCACCTGTACGACATCAACACCGCCATGGCTGCGGCGCTCTCGGTGGACTTCGTGGGCAACGCCTCCTCACTACCAAACCCGATCTACACATTCGACCCTGCCATCAACACCGTCTCCACCGTCAGCTACTCCTCTGTACCGGTCGATACCACGCTGCACTACGAGGATTGGGTGTCGTCCCTGGAGCCAACACCTGTCACGGTCGACTACGAAGACTCCATCTACTTTATCGGTAAGGAGTTCATCTTTTACGACGCACAGGACAACAGCTCGGTGTTCAGTACCGACATTCAGATCTACTTCATCCCAGCCGGTGCGCTCGCGACGGCGGACCACAGCGTGGCCGATGTGCTCTGGGCACCGCCACTGCCGCCCATGCAGGGCGTCGTTCTGAACAGCACGCACATCCTCTTCAGCATTCTCAACACGGTTCCTGGCGGCTGGTACACGGTGGCGCTCGCATCGGGTGACTTCGGCCCACTACGAAACGCCTCAGGACTGCCACTCGCCGTCGTCGTCCGCTCCACTGTGTTGTCGGTGAACGTGCCAGATGTGCCGGGTCTCGTCGGCGGTGCGTCGGTCATTGTGCGCGGCAGCAACTTTCCAATATTCGAAGTGCACACGCAGCTATTTCAGGTCACGCTTGGCTGCCACACGAACGAAACAGCGGCACCGCCACAGTGCACCATCACCGCCAGTACGACGACCGAGTTCACATGCACGGTGCCGAGTCTCTCTCGCGAGTGGGTTCTGGCGAACGCCATGGGGACTGAGCCAACCACGGGTCACTACCGTCTGCCGATCGTCATCACCACCTACTACGTGGACAGCAACGACGGCACGTTGAAGCCGCTGCAGCGCATCACAACGGTCGGCTCCAACGAGTCGTGCGCCGCCTCAGGCGTTGACCCGGAAGAGGAAGAGACCACACGGACTGACTACGGCATTTCGCTCTACGTGCCCGTCCGCATCTCCAACACCGTCATCGACGCCATCACCCCGTTTTCCGTGAACGCACAGGCCCCAAGCACACAGTTCACCATTAGCGGAGAGAACATCCGAATGAGCTCACTCTTGTTTTGCCGCCTTACGACAGGCAATGACAGCGAGGGTGATGAAGAGGAAGAGGAAGAGGAAGAGGAAGAAGAGCTGCAGGGCAGTTCACTGGACTGCGTCACGTGCTTGCCACGCGGTCAAAACGCGAATGCGTCGGTGATGGTCTGCACAGTGAACAGCACCATGGGCCCCGGTGCGTATGACGTCCGTGTCGCTCTTGAGCCGTACACCCCTCTCCCCGGCATGTCCATTGTCAGTCACGACGCGCAGCTGCTGTCCGTCTCTCCCACTGTCATCTACCCCTACGGTGAACACGAGCTCACCTTCACCGGAAAGAACTTGTACTGTGGTAACAACTCGGACGTGGACGTCACCGTGCTCGCCACCAGAACAGGGCTGACGTCACGGCTGTCTGCCACCGTCGTCGAGTGCGCATCGTCGTTTCTGACGGTTTTGGTTGCCAACGCCGAGATTGCCAGCGATGACGGTGGGCGACTGATTGTCACTGCCGGTGGCGCGACGTGCTTCATGGAGGCCTGCCGTGTGACGGTGCTGCCGGACGATGAGATTCCGCGCATCACCTCCTTTGAGCCGACGAGTGGGCAGGCACCCGTCATCCTCACCATCTACGGCACGGGATTCACGAAGCTTCCGTACTCAGCGATGCAGAAGTCGGATGGCGGCGTCGGGGCACGCGTCTACGTGGACATTGGCGATGGCATTTGCGAGCCGATCGACGCGCTCAACACGGTACTCCTCTGCAACCTGACCTCACCGTGCTCGAATCGCGACGGCGAAACACCCATCCAGCTCGTATCATCGGTGTACGGTCGGACATCGAACATCGTGACCGGCGCTGGCATGCATTTCCAGTGCACCATGACCGTCTCGGCCGTCTCCCTACCGCGTGGCTCGCTCTACGGCGGTCAGAACCTCACCCTGACCGGCGCTGGCTTCCCGACGAACTCGTCCGTGCTGGAGGTGACGGTGGCGGACGTCGCCTGCATCGTCACGCGCGCCACGTCGACGGAGATCGACTGCGTGACCGGCCGTGCGCAACACAGTGTGACGGGTATAGTGAAGGTCTTCAACAACGCGTCCAAGGTGAGCGCGACGTGCTGCGAGTACCAGTACGACTACGCCATCTCACCGACCATCACCAGCATCACGCCGAACATCGCAATCCGCGGCAGCTTCATCACCGTGCGTGGTAGTGGGTTCTTCGGTGATATTTCCATGGACGTGACCGATACGGACGACGACGACGGGGACACGTCGGTGATTGCGTGGTCATCGTCGCGATCGCTCGCCGTGCAGCCCGCCGTGCTCTTGTACTTTGGCCAGGAGATTATCTACGTTGTGCCGAGCAGCGATACCACCCTGCAGTTCACCGTGCAGGATTCATACGGACGTGACAACCTCACGGTATGCGTTCCGGGCCTGGGCAACTCGCTCCCGTCGACCGTCTCGTTGACGGTGTCGATGACGCCAGCGATCGTGAAGCCGAGCAGCGGTGGCTTCTTTGGTCGGCGTCTCATCACACTCGTCGGCACCACGATTGACCCCGAGACCACCATCGACGCACTCAGCAAGCGGCTGGAGGTGTGGGTCTGCGGGCGGCTCTGCGTCCTCACGAGCACGTCGGCCGATAGCGAGATTCAGTGCACCGTGCCGGAATACTGGGACGTCGCGCTTGTGAGCCAGTACGTATCGTACCTCACCTTTTCGCAGCTGAGCTCGGGATACAGCGAGTACTACGTCCGCACCGGCTTCCTGAACAGCGCGAACGCCTACGCCGCCGAAGTCTCCAGCAGCACCGACGACGTGAGTCTGTGGAACAGCGGCACGCTGTTCAAGAGCGGTTCAGCTGGCGCGTCGTCGGCCGTCATTGGCCCTGTCTACTACCTTTTCCGAGCGAATCAGCATTCGCGTCTTCTCGTGTACGAGGTGAGCTTCGCGCTACGGCCGTTGAGTGGCGACCCTCTGGACCTCTCTGGTGGTATCTGCGAGCTTCTCATCACCACCAACGACGCCAACGAGAAGGACTTTGATCTGGACACCTTCAATGATCCCCTGGACGACACCGTGTGGAACAGCAGTGCCCGCCATGCGTGGCCGCCCTTGGCCGTCGGCGTCAACACCTTGTCCTTTGCGGACAGCTCCCAGCTCCCCGTCTCACCGTACTTTGGGTTCTACTGCACGGGTGTTCCGCCTGATGTGCTTGTCGTGGAGAGTGCGGGGATCAACGGCTACCAGGTCGGGCTGCACGACAGCGGTGGCGAGTGCCCCGTCGACGTCGTGAGTGTGCAGAGCGTCGGCAGTACACTGTCCAGCATGCACTCCTGCCAGAGCCGCACAGGCGTGGCGTGCGCCAAGTACCAGTACGATCTCGCCGTGACTCCGATTGTAACCGCCTTCTCACCGTCCTACGTGCAGTCCTCGAACATCGGCGCCCAGGTGCAGCTCACCGGTGTTGGCTTCGGCCAAGACGTCGGTGCCATCACCACCATCGTGCTTGACAACGTCCTCTTCAACCCCCTCAGTGTGTGGGACACCTGGCTGATATGCGAGCTCGTTGGTGACGTGCTGAGCGACCAAGGGACCACGATTGTGTGGAACGCCACAACCGACAGCCGTGGCACGGCGCTGATCCTCTCGCTGCAGTCCTTCTACACCCCCGTGTCGTGGTCCTCGCTGCTGGCCTGGGGCGGCGCGAACCCGCCTCAGGCCGGTGACATCCGCACACTCGACGCCGGGCATTCCATCCTGCTCGACACCTCGCCACCGCCACTCGCAGAGCTGAACATTTTCGGCACGCTCATCGTCTCCGACACCTACGACATCGATCTCGCGACGTCCGGGCTGAACATCCTGAGCGGGGGTGTGCTACTGGCTGGCAACGCCGCCCACCCACGCACACAACGCTTCAGCATCACGCTTGATCTGCTTGATGCGGAGGACTCCTCGTCGGCCTACACCAGTGAAGAGGAACGCCAGTTCCCATCACGCAAGCGCCTGCTCGTCGAGGACGGTTCGCTGCTTCTGTACGGCGCCACCGACAGCGTCACAGATGCGCCGCTGCAGTCCACCGCGGCCATCGGCGCGACACGCATCACCCTCTCCACGCGCGTCCGCTGGCTGGTCGGCGACACGATCAGCATCACCAGCACCAGCATATATGCCAAGGAAGAGGAGACCCGCACCGTTGTGCATCGCAGCTTCGACGGCGCCCGCACCATCATCGCCCTCGATCGACCGCTTGACTACGAACACAAGACGTACACCGCAAGCGACCTCGACTCGTCGTTCAACAGCGTTGTACTGAATGCAACCGCAATCCTTGCCGCACGCGCAGTCCTGCTCTCCCGTACCATTCAAGTTAAGGGTGGGGCACTCACCCCAATCACGTACGTCGGCGGCATTGTGCGCATGGAAACGTCACAGCCCATTGCCTTGAGTGGCGTTGGCTTCTACCGGATGGGCCAGCTCGGCACGGTGAACGGCTTCGGCATCTGGTTCCGTGACGTGCACTTCACCTCGACCCAGCTGGTGATGGACCGCGCGGTTGTGCAGGAGTCGTTCTTCCGCGGCGTGGTGCTCAGCAACTCACAGCACCTCACCATTTCGAACACATCGTTCCACCAGATCGAGGGGTACGGCGTGGCTGCCATTGGCGCCGTTCACCGTTCACTCGCGCTCGTCGACAACCACATTCACAGCACGAGCGCATTTCGTGGTGGTGCGGACCCAACCCCTGGTGGCATGATCTTCACGTACCCCACCGTGACTATCCAGGGCAACCGCATCTCCGTCTCCGAAGGCAACGGCGTGTGGTTCGCACTGCGCCAAACGTATGCGGGCGCCAACTCGCGCACCTGCCCGTCCGAGGCCCCACTGGGACGCTTCATTTGGAACACGATCATTCACGTGCGCCGACACGGGCTTTTGATTTTCCCCATGCAGTTCGCCACGGCCACCACCTGCGCATCAAACCTCTTCGCGGTCAGCACATCCGACACCCCCGGTGACGACTGGAACAACGACAGCGATGACGACGATGGCGACAACGGAGTCTCTGATGACGGCGACGGTGGATCGAAGCAGCCGTTTGTCGACGGAACAACGACCACAAACACGAGCAGCCTCAACTACGGGATCGTCTCGGGCGTTGTGAACAGCACACTCGTGCGTGCTGGTGTACTCGAGCAAAATGTGATCATCACCTGTGGTCTCCACGGCCTGTACCTCCCACCCTCGTCGAGTTACGAGCTCGTGAACGTCGTCGTCAGCGACTGCAGTGGCGCGGGTGTGTACCTCGACTTCTCCACGAACGTCACCACCATCTCGAGTGGCATGCTGGCTGACACGGGCCCAGAAGGGACGCGAAGTGACCTCAGCGAACGTGTGCCGTCCCGCATCGCCGCCCTCAACGGCAATTGGGATCACCTCACACTCAACCCGCCTAACGCAGACGATCCGCCAGCCGTGTTCTACGCCCCAACGGGCCTCCAAGCGCGTCACGGCGGTTTCGTGACCATCTCCGGCACCAGTTTTGGGTACTACACGAACTCCTACCATGTCATGTTGCTGGCGCTACCTTACACCTCGAACTCGGTTTACGCACAGACGGTCATGGCCTACTATACCTTCCTTGACTCGGGTGGTCTGACGATGTGGTCGTTGCAAAAACCGACGGTGCTGCTGGGCGGCCAGACAGTGGTGCACGATCAGGATTCGACACTGGTCTCCATCACTGGCGACATCTACATCTTCTCCGGCGCGTCGTACTTGCAGTCTGCGAACTGGTCCTGCTCCGTCTACAAGGGCACCACCGTCAAGACGGTGAGTGTGAATGAGATGCGATCGTCGACACTCACGCGCTGCCACCTGCCAGACAAGCGCCTGGGGCTCTTCACCATCGCGGCGGACAACCTGGGTGAAGCCTGCGATGCACGCATCCCGTCGTGCAACCTGGTGAAGGTCACGTCCACGACGGCATCCGGTTCCTATTCCTTGACGATGGAGTACCCGAAAGAGGGCTTTATCGCTGCGGACTTCTCGTTAATGCCGACCTTCTTTCATTTCGTCGAGGACTTTGACCTTTCGCTGGTCTCGCCGTCTAAGCAGTCAGTGGAGAACGGCGGTGGCCCGCTTGGCCGTCTCGAGTTCTACAGCGACAACCTCACCTACACCTTCTACCACCTCAGCATGAACGACGACAACGACACTCTGAGCGAGAAGAGTTACCCAAGCCAGTTCGCCGTGACCTACTTCACCCTTGAGCACTACTTTCAGGTGTCCACGACGTTCTTTGTTGAAATCTCGCCCATCGCCTACTACATCGAGGACAACGGGCTATTCGTGGACTCCATGATCACCACGTTAACAGAGGTCCTCCTTGAAGATGGCGAAGAGACGATAGGGGTGCTGCCGTCACCTCCCGTCACACGGCAGTTCGTCGCCTTGCGCGAGCATAACGTGTCCCTCGCCGTCAACGAAGACGTCACGAATCGCAGCTGGGCCTCCGTGCGTGTCATAGACTGTCCTGAGAACGCGCGCTGCGTGCCGTCCGTGTACCCGTATCTCCGTCCCAGCGCGCGCACCTCTGCGCAAGCCATCGCGACCGCCCTGAACACCGACGTCGAGACGCTCGAGGAGGAGGAGGAGTACGAAGAGTTCGACTTTTTTGACATTGACGCCTGGGACGATCGACTACCCCCATGGTATCTCTACGACCGCACCGGCGGCGACGTGCGCGTCTTCACCATCCCAACTGGCCATCGCGTGACGTTGAGCGGGCGCAACGCGACGATCGACGGGTCGCTCGTGGTGCTTGGCGAGCTCATCATCCGCGCCGCTGCCGACAGCCCTGACCCCGTCCACGACGTGCTCATTCTGCGGTGCGAGGCGATCGCCGTGCTGGGGCGGCTCTCGGTCATCGCGTCGTCCGAGACCAGCCAGCGCGTGGATATTCGCCTAGGGTACATGGCGCCGCTGGGCACACCGTACAAGGTGATTGAGGCCGAAATGAACGCCGGCATGAAGGCGTACGAGTCAGACCCGTGGAACTACTCGTGCTACAAGCGTGGGTCGGCGGTGCGGCTCACGGCAACCTTCAGGCTGTACTGTGGCATGCTGCTCGTGTCTGGTAACGCGCGACTGGAGGGCTGGACCGGCTCACCAACGACCTGGCGCGCACAGGCTCGCATCACCACAGACACGCACCGCATTCTTCCACCGCTGACAGCGCTGGCGAACAACTTGAACGCACTGGAGTACGTGAACGCGACGCTCTATACCATGTTGGCGAAGCTGCCGCTGTGGTTCTTCCTCCCTTCCGACATCAACACGACTCTAGTGGCAGAGTGGATCGCCGCGTACAGAGGTGTCGCGGAGGACCACACCACCGCCGCCACTTTGTTGTCTGAAACGCGGGACGGCAGCGACGACGATGAATCGGACGTGGATGTACGAGGGGTGGCTCTGCGGAAGAACGAGTGGCTGGCGGTGGCAAGCTCGTCACAGGACATGGACCAGGAGGAGGTTGTGCAACTGGCGAGCGACGTGATTCAGACACAGACGTTCGAGACTTTCAGTGACGGAAACAGCATCACCCGCCGCACCATTGTCGTGACAGAGAGTGGCTTCGTCAGCCCTAACTGGGCATACCCACACGGCGTGAGCGGGATTGTATCCACTGGTACCCACACATCGAGCACAGAAACCCCGCGCGGGGCCCCCAGCAGTAGCGCCTCCGCCACCGATGCCGCCGACGACTCATCCGACGACGGCAGCTCGACAGAAAGCAAATTCACGTCTGACGACATTTTCCACGCCGACACGGGCGAAATCTTCTCAGAGGTCGTCTTTCTATCGAAGAAGATTGAGCTCAACTGCCTGATTCCCGAGGCGGCCACGGGCTTCGGCTGCCAGGTGATTGTCCGCGCGCAACTCGAGCCGCTGAACATGTTCCCTCCCCCGAACTTCACGTGCTTGGGCACGGCGATTCGGCACTTTGGCAAGTTCGCCTCGAACGCGGCAGTGAACATGCCAGACCAGTCCTCACCGGCGTCCTCGACGTGGACGGCTGGTGTGAACGGGGGCAGCGTGAGTTACTTCATGCCTGCGGTGTACGTCAACAGCACCGGCGCGGGCGGCGTGTCAATCTCCGGATCCGTTGTGCACGAGAGCTTCGCGACGGCCGTGTACGTGTCCCCTTACGCATCGAGTGTGTGGCTTGTCGACACCGGCATCGTTGGCAGCTACGGCGGTGGCGTGCGCATCGATGCCTCGACGGGCTTGTTCATGTGCGGCGTTGTTGTCATGGGCACTCGCTACGTGCGCACGGACTACTCACTCAAGTCCTCCGTGCCCCAGTTGACCATCTCGCACACACCGTTCGACAGCCTCGAGACCCTGACCGCACGGGACATTCACAGGGTGCAGTCCATGTGCAGTTTCTTGGTCAACTTCACCGGCACGGACGTGGCGTCGACTACGACCCACCTCCTCAACAGCGTCGCCGCCGGCTCGGAGAGTGAGGGCTTCTGTCTGCACTGGGACGTCGAAACGGATGGGCTTGTCGCACACAGTAGTGCGATCGGCGTGTTCCTCTTCTCACAGAAGCAGTACAAGACACCGGCTCAGATTGCACTGGAGAGGACGACCGCGCCGACCACCAATGAATCATCCGCTGCTGTCGACCCGTGCAGCAACTCCATCATTTGCCCTCAGAGCTTCATCACGACCTCGCTCAGCTTGAATTCAATCAACATCGCCGACGCTGCCCACCCGGTCAACGATGCGGAATCCACCAGTGCTGTACAGATCCTGAACCTGCTGTCTTACATGAATCGCTTCATCGGCATCTACAGCACCTCGATTGACACTGTGGAGCTGAGGAACGCGCACATCATCGCCAACCCCATCGGTGTCGCCATCTCCGTCTCCCCGCTGTTCGGCGATGGCGGGCTGTACATCACGAACTCCTTCCTCAGCACCACCGTGTTCTGCGACGAAAGCGTGATTCTCGAGTGCTCGCCCAGTCCGTCGCTGGGCTCGGCGACCACCACGAGCTGCGGACCGCTTGCCTTTGTCGACACGACGTACAACTACACGAACATCCTTCTCATGGCCTCATACCAGCAGAAGGGCCTCGACTACAACCGCTCCATCCCCATCACCGCCATCACCGCCGATTCTCACGAGATGGATGTGTCCTCGTTTGTGCAGATCTCTGGCACCGAGCTCGGTGGCGTCGGGATACGTGACTGCCCCGCCACGCGCAGTACGACTGGGACCGTCACGACACCAGCCCATCTCCACCGCAGCGCGGGCATCATGGGGAGCATGGGGACCGTTAGCTCCTCCTCGATTTACATGGTCACCACGTCTGGCATCGTCTTCAGCGAGGTCGTGAACGGATCGAGCACCTTGGCGAAGGTCGTTCCCTCCGCCGTGGTGTTGACGCCATCCACGGCCGCCGACGCGCCGGCACCACTCTTCAAAGGGCCGACGGACACCATTGCCAACTCGCTGCACTGCGGCGACAGCGCGTGCTATCCTTTCCGCGAGACAATGCTACGCGATCCGGACGGCTCCATGTTCGGCGTGGCGGGCAAGTACTTGACTGCCGACGGGTCAATGGAAGACATGTGCACGGTATACGCGCTCTCGCCCAAGTTCTTACGGTGCCCGTCGATTGAGCTGCAGCAAGTGATCCTGCGTGGCCTCGACGATCGTGTCAAGGTGCTCACAGACGTCAACTTCTCCTTTACGCTGCAACTCACCACCTCCACGGCGGGTCGCGAGAATTCTGAGGAGGTGTCCGAGTCCGTCATTGCTGTCACCACGTCGCAAAACGCAAACTACTGGTATTCGCTGCCGTTCAACGCGTCGGCCCCGTCGAACACGGAGGTCAAAAAGGCAATTCCCTTCGCCTCGCTGGACCTGGCCTTCCCATCAGACTGTTACCCAGACGTGTTTCAGATCTCCTCGTCTGACTGTAGCATGGTCCCAACCGATACGGCCGTCCGCATCTCCCTCGACGTCCTCGACGTGAACAAGGTCATCTCCGTCTGGGAGGTTAGCGCGGGCCAGCGCGCGACCTACACCACGACGCTTCCGACATCCTTCATCATCAGCCAGGCGCAGGTCCCGTCTGGGGTGGCATCCTGGAACGACGAGTCCACCTTCGACTCTGAGACTGGCGAGGAGTTGAAGCGCCTCAATCTCCTGCTGACGTGCGGAAAGACACTGGAAGTGCATCAGCAGGTGTTCGGTCTCATGACGTTGTACACCGCCCAACCGCCCTCCGCCGCAGAGCACAAGATGCGCTTCCTGGAGGGCCGCGTGCCGGCCAACGTGAGCGCTTACTTCCCCTCTCCAGTGGTGTGTGTGAACGGGAATATTGGCATGCGCGTGGTCGAGGTGTACCCGAACCCGTACAGCACCAGTGACGCCTTTCTCACCGTGCGCGTTGAGTGGATGGACTCGCTCAGCTACAACGTGACGGAGGCCACGGAGGCCATCAACGCGTTTCTGGCGCTCTTCATCGAGTCTGACAGCGGCCTCATTGCCAATTACCACGGCTCTTCACTAGACACTGTCACTTTCACGCCAAACGCGGATAGCATCACACACGTGTCGCAGGTGTCGGTTGACAATGCGCAGTGCTCTCTGTACATGATTGGCACCACCCGGTCGAGCGCGGCACACGGTTTCAGCATCTTTGGAGACAGCTACATCGTCACCTCCCGCACCGCGGCGTACACACCTGCCGAGTACGCTGCCTCCAAAGCACAGAGTGGCGACACCGATAACTTCTTTGTCTGGCACGCAGGCCACCTCGCGGCGTACGTTGTTGTGGTCGGGTGCCTGCTAGTGCTGAGCCTGGTGGCCGTGTTTGTGCGGAGTGCGTTAAAGCACAACTTTATCAAACACTTCGCCATCTCAGAGGCGGACAGCACCGTGTCTGGGGCCAGGTCACTCTCCGCACAGAGCACGCTGTGGCGCCGCAGCGTTGACCTCGCGCGACGTGCCACGCCGTCCTTTTCGTTTCTGACACAGGTCAACACGGACGCCTCGGTCACGACCATCGCCGAGTCGGAGACGGCGGCGTTGCCCGCCTTGTCGAGCGTACCGCGGGCATCGCTGCAGCTGGCACCGACCAACCCACACGACGCCGCCGTGGCTGCGCATGAGTTTGAATCTGACATGGAGGAGATGGAAATGCAGGAGCTTGCTGGCCCAGGCGTTCGAAACCCGCTCATTGCGTTTGAGCTCACCGCCTCCGCACCCGCCACGTCGCCGGCAGGGATGCCTTTTCCGCTGCCATCCTTGTCACGTCCCCGTGGGTCGTCCACGTCGCAATCAACGGCGCAGTCACAAGCTCCACCACCACTCGCTACGGCCGACGGTCGCCGCGTCTCACCGATTATGACGATGTCCGAGCGCCTTGCGAGAGACCGCACAGAGAACAGCGGTGGCAATGGCAATGGCGGTAGCCGCCACAGCTCCGGCAACAGCGGCCAGCGCAGTGCCGCGACAATGCAGCGCTTGCCCGATACGTGGTACACACCGAACGAGGGCACCAACCCGGACAGCAGCGAGGTCGCGCGCAAGGACTACTACGTACAGATCTGGCGCGTCGCGCCGGCGGTCACAGACGCGCTGGACGTGAAAACGCGCTCGCATGCGATGCCGAACTGGAACGCGCTCCGCATCTCCCGGCCCGTCATCACGCCTTCTACCCTCGATGGCTACACCACCCCGCGCTTCCTCAATCGCCCAGTGGCAAGCAACGCAACGCCCGTGCGGACGTCCCCGCTGGGTGGCGTCTGGTCACAGATCAGCCCGGGCTCGGCCGCGCCAGGCAACGCGACGCAGCGCACCGAGGCCATCTTCGCGCCGCCGTTCGCGCAGCGTCCGAAGACGAGCGTGGGCGACAACAACTACGTCTTCGTTGGCATGACGCGCCCAAGTGAGGTCGAACTCCGCACGGGAGGCACTGGCAAAGGAGACGGCGGCTCGGGCCCTGGCGCCGGCTCGGCTCTGGGTCGGCCGTCTCTGTCCTCAGGTGGACTGGCCCCAGCGGGTGGCGACAGCATGTCCGGCATCAGCGACGCACCCGGCGTGCTGCGCATCCAACCGATTCTCATGTCGCGCCCGGCCGGTGCCGTCGGGTCCGCCGTCCTCGCGCGCGATCCGACTGGGCGGGTCACGAACGTCCCCGTGCCGATCTACACCTCACCGCAAGGCGAGGTGGCCATCCCAGGCTCGCCACTCGCGCTCGCGATGGCGGGCAGCGGCCAGTCACCACTCCCCACCGCCTCGTTCCAGTCCTTCGGCACAGATCGACTGAGCGCACCACCACCCATCAGCCTCTCTGGTGATCCGCTGCCAGCCACGACGCCGTCTCCGGTTCCGACTCCAGCGCCGGCTCCAGGCGTGGCGCAGTTGTTGGATGAGGTGAGCAACGCGAATGTGATCACCGTGCGCGGGCGCGGCGCCGTGTCCTTTGCCACCACAACAGAACAAGTCAACTCGTCCGATCGCGGCATGAGGTCGAGGTCGGCGCCGTACTGGAGCAAGTACTGATGACATGCGAGAAGGGAAAATGTACAGTCACGCAAACGCACAATAGGGAGAAGAGAAAATACTCGGACTAACAGTGCGTTGATTTTCTTTTTTCTGTTTGTTTGTATCACCGTTTTGTCACTCACCACTGACGAAAAATCAACAACAAAACATACCGTCACTGTGAATTTGAGCAGCGAGTCACATGAATGGTCAAGGCGGCTGGCCACATACACAGACACAACCACACAGATACACGGTGGAACGCACGACGTTCTCGTCTATGAAGTCGGACGGCACATCATTACATTGAGATCCTTCTCGCCCACTCGCAATGATACGCCTGAGAGTGGGATCAGCGCATCCGATCTCTGTGATTCTCTCTTTTCGGGGGAAGACTTTCTTGTCTCACTTTCACTGGCACTACCATCACTTACTCTCTCTCCCTCACTCTGTGTTCTCGTCATCGTCATATTGCAGCGTAGAAAACAAACTGTAAGAAAATACTGTATCGAAAGAAACACCCACGCAGACAGGCACAGACAGACAAAAAGAGAAAAAAAAAGCACACGCACACGCACACAATCCAATCAAAAACAACAACAACAACAACAACACGAAACAACCGAGGAATCAAACGCTGCCTTGTCGCTGAGCACATACACACCCACATATACACACAACAGCAAGCAAAAACAGAATGACTTCCTATCACCTTATCGGCTGCAATTGGCCCGTTTTGGATGGCCTCACGTTCCTCGGCACAGGCTCCGCACCACTGCGAACCCAGGTCAGCGCGATCGCCGCTGTGCTCGGTGTCACGGACACCTCCACACTCTTCTTCTTCCGCTGCGACGAACAGGATTTCTCACCCATGGCCCACCTTGATCTCGACAAGTCCCTCGACGATCAGGACGTACCCCCGCTGGGCTACATCTACGTTGGCGTGAGCGGCGACGAGAGCACGACACCAAAGGCACAGCGCTGTGCGCAGGAGGCCGCCCAGCGCGCCGTCCCAAATACCGACAAGACGCACGCGACCGAGCCGACACCACTCCGCCCGTCTCAGGTGTCTGTGCCGCGCGAACATGCCATGACTGCCGCGGTTTCACATGCCGCCGCCGCTGCTGCTGCGACTGCTGCTGCCGCCGCCGCGAACGCCACGCCATCACACGACACCCCGAACAGCACATCGCACCCAGTAAAAAAGCTCCGATTCGCGGACGAAGCCGTGGGAGGCGACGACTCCCCCGCCGAGCAGCTCGGTGGGGCTGGTGAGGCAGAGACGAACGAGGCGAACAACATCCCTTCGCCCACCATTCTTGGGTCGTCCACAGCGGCGCGCTCTGCGATGAAGAACAGCGCCAGTGGAATGATCTCATCAAACGTCAGTGACGCTGCGCGGTCGCCACGCGTCCACGTTGACCCGAGCCCACCCGTGGTGATCGAAGCCAACCCGCAGCACTTCTCGCTGCCCAGCGCGGTGGGTGCCGATGGAGACGCGGCGGCTGGCGGTGCTGCCGAGGCAAGCCACGCCGACGACAAGTCAAACGGCGTCGCGAACGTGTTGGCCTTTGTGGGCTGTGATGGGCTCGCACCTGAGACAGTGGAGGCCGCACACCCGCTTCTCCTGCGTCTCGCGCGTGCTCTGCTGCAGCGCAAGCCAGGCGACGTGGAGACGTGGTTTGTGGACTTCCTCTGCAATGACCAGCTCCACTCTGACACCGTCACGACCAACCTTGTCGCCTCGCCACCGTCGCGCGAGCAGGACGGCCAGCCGGATACGCAAGAGCCGACGTGTCCCGACGCCGGTGGCCACAACGACGCTGGCAGTGACGCCGCACCTGGCGCCGCCACCACCACGAGCGCTGCAACGACCACCACAGCCACGGCGACAACGACGACGATGTCCGTCACCGTGGCGAGTACCAGCGACGGCGGTGCGGCAGGAGCTGTCAGCGGCACGCCTCTCCGCGACGCGGCGACGCCGGTCAACTTCGCCCCGGTCGGCGACACCGTGGCGGAGCGGCTGACCTTCGGCACCTCCGCCGGCCCCGGCCGGGCGATTGTGATGCGTCTCGCGAAGCTTGTGCTCGACGTGAAGCCCATTGACCCGGAGGAGTTTCTGTGGACGCGCTTGACAAGCCGAAACTTTGGTGAAGAGGCGGCCATGAACACCCTTCTCGCGCGCACGGTGGACCCGGAGACGCTGATGGCCGCCGAGGACCCGACGATTGCCGCGCTGCTGCGGGAGATCCCCGTCGAGTCGCCGGGCTTCAACGTGGTGGCGAACCTGCTGCCAGGCCTCTTCTCACGCAAGCCAGAGAACCCGGTCAACTACATGTTTGATCACCTCACCGGCCGCGCACGGTCCAGCTACGCGGCGTCGATGCGGTCGTCGGCGAAGCTGCCGCCCGTCGGGGCCCTCGGCAGCAGCAATCCCGACGCGTCCTACGTCGGCAGCGTTGAGAGCTGCACTTCGCGCGATGAGGACCTCCTCGACGACGAGGATGGCGAGGAGGCCGCGTCCGAGGCGATCGACCCGACCCTCTTCGACGGCTCGCGGCGTGGGCGGACGTCATCGACGGTCGCGCACTTTCTGCATGCCCTCCAGCGGCGCAACTCGGTCGATAAGCTGCGTGCGATGGATGGCGAGCCAAGCGGTGACGGGTCGCCGGGCTCACCGTCGTCACTGCACGTCCATCCGTCCGACTCGGTACCGCTCCAGTCTCTCAACCCACGCCGCGTCAGCATCGCGCCGAACGACAAGCGTGGCAGCTACAGCACCATCCCAACATCCGCCAACGGCGGCGGGACAGGCGTGACCCGCTGCGGCTCCGGCTACTCATCGAACCGGCCTCTGCGAGGCGGCTCTGGGCGTGTCGGACAACAGGAGGCGTCGCAGTGTTCGACCCCCACAACCGGCCGGCGCGGCGAGACGGAGCCGTACCCGCTGCCCGATCGCCACGGCAGCCGCGTCAGCACACGCAGCCCAACGAACGACATTGGCGAGGGCCTGTCCCGTCCGAGCTCATCCCCGCGGCGCCGCGGTCAACGCGCGAGCCCGGATATGAACACGGTCCAGGTCGCTGCCTCGGTCCTCTCACCGTCGCAGGTGCAGGAGATTGTGGCCGAGTACGCGCAGCACCTGGCCATGCTCGAGCTGCGTGTGCAGCGTGCGCAGATGGAGCTCGCCAGCCGTCGTCGCAGCCGCGAGTACCAGGAGCGCATGAACAGCCTCGACCTCGATCGCGATGGCAACGCAAACAGCGCAGTCGCAGGGTCACCCGGCGCGGCGTCTCGCACGCCCTCTGTGAAACGCGCCTACACCGCTGAGAAGGAGACCGCGCGGTACATTGAGAGTCTCCAGGAGCAGCAGACCGCCCTCATGTCTCTCATTGACACCATCAGCGCGAGCGCCAACACCGCACCGTGTCTGCGGCGCACAGACGGACCGGGCTCTGTCAGTGGCTCGTCCTGGCGGTCCCAGCCACAGCCACAGGATGACGAGTTGGGTCGCCGCATCGAATGGCTGGCACTCGAGCAGCAACACATGCGATCCATGGTCGAGACACTCTTTGTGCGGAACCCAAGCCTAGGCCGGCCACAATGAGCTTGTTCGTGCTAGCGTTTGCGCTTGGTTGCGCGTGCGGGCTTTCAACGCTTTTTTTCTGTTTGTTTGGAGAGAGAGAGGGCATGACGTGACACAGTGGCGTCTCTCTGTTTTGTGCTAGTGCGCAAGCACAGAGATCCGTTTCTCTCTCTCTCTCTCTCTCTCTCTCTTTCGCTTGTCTGTTTTTTTACCTTTGTCCTCTTTCATCTTAGACACTGTCACCTCGAGGCGTCTGCGACTTCGTTATCGTCTTCATGAAGCGTCCGCAAGCGCGAATGTTCGTGTTTATCAGAAGAGCTGTATCTTTTTTTTTCCCCTCCCGTTACTTTTTCACCGCTGATGAACACGGCCCCGCCAAATGACTCACAAAAATGAACGAACAACCACAACCACAACACGACGAGGACTGCAACAACCGAAAGAAAAAACGTAGTCGACCTTCTGGTGTGCACCGCCGCTCATACTCTGAGCAAAGTGCTCACGTTCTTTCTTTCTTTTTTTCGTATAATCGTCTTCTTCGTCTTCGTGCTATTCGGTCATACGCCTTGCCGACTGTGACGTCGCAGTCGCGTGCGTGGATGCGCGGCTTGGCACGTCACGACAGGCATTATACGCTATGCACACACACCTCCCTCAATGTGACCTCTCACTCACTCTCTCTCTTGCCCCGTCGTCCTTGCCTTACTGATGTACTGATCTAGATTCAGTTCTTGCTGCCACCCCCTTTCTCTCCTCCCTCTCTGAGCTGTGGCACATTTCACGATGAGCTTCTACGACGGCAACAGCTTCGCGGACGAGACGGACGATGCAACGCCGTCGGCCCCCACGGCGTTTGCTCTCGCCACGCAACCGCACAGTGCGTTTTCCTTTGATCACAAGCCCACACCACCACCACCATCACCAGCACACACCGCAGCACATGCCCGACAGCGCGGTGGGGACTCTGCCGAGGATGAGGCAAGCTTCCACTCGAGTGAGTACGATGACGAAGAGGGTGGCTACAGTGACGAGAGCGATGGCAAGGACAACAATGACAATGGTGACGATGACTATGACGAGGAGGAGGAGGAGGACGACTATGAGGACGAGGAGGACGATGAGGAAGATAATGAGGGTGATGAGGAAGAAGATGAAGAAGACGATGTTGCCGGCAGCAGAGGAGACTCGCAGAGCGGCACTTTGGAAGACGAATACGATGACGGCGACGATGGTGGCGAAGAGGAGCAGGAGGGTGAGGAGCAAGATGGAAGCGTCCACAGTCACAACCAGGACGGAGACGACAACGGAAGCAACGCAGAGAACATCTCTGACAACAACGATGATGACGATGAACAGGACAACAACAGTCATGACGACGACGACGATCGCGATGATGATGAGGAGCACGATGAGGAGAGCTACAACGAAGACGGCGAGGAGGATGAAGAGGCGTATGATGACGAGGCTGACGAAGAGCAGGAGAACGATGCCACACAAGACGCGAGAGGCGTCGACGATCACACCGCACACAGCCCGGTGAAAGTCGGTGCCTTTGGGCTTGCCAGCTCCAACACGCCGGCTGAGAGCGCCTTCAAGGCCTTCTCGTCCCCCTTTTCTGCGTCGACAGGCTCTCCGTTTGGCAGCACCCCCTCGGCTGCTGCACCGGCTGCATCCGGTGGCTTCAAGTCTTTCTTTGGAGCCTCAGAGGTACCGAAGACTGTGAGACCTGCCTCATTCACTCAAAGCACACAGCCGATGACCCAACTTTCCCCTTTGCCCTCCATCGCGACACTCAACGCACCCGCTGCGATGACGAAGGCACCCACCACCACTACTGCACCAGCACCACCTCCAGCGCCACCGCAGCCCTGTGCGCCCGTTAATCACGACGCCAGCGAAACGGGCTCTGCTCCATGCTTTGAGGCGATCCTATGGCGGCCTGCCACGTCAGCCGGCGCACGCCCGACACAGAAGCGTTTCCGTAATGAAGTGGAGGAGGATGCAGCCGTGACGGCGCTCCTGGCGCACTTCAAAGCGGCGATTCCCACGCGGCGCTTTGATGCACAGATCAAGACGATTCTTGACTCAATCTAGAGGAGTTGAGAAGTGGAGTTCTTCTCTCCAAGCCTCTTGTTTGTGTTCGTCGCTGTTTGCACGACTGCTGCGTTTTTCTTTTTTTCCCTTTTAAAACAATCACCACTCATGACAGAGCCCTGCTCGTGCTGGGTTCGACAGACCCATGACAAGCTCACATGCCAAACGTCGCGTGAGTGTGGTGTTCTGTCTCTGCGAATTCACTTCCACACACGCATATCAGACGAACGCATACATGTACACGCTCCCATCTACCCCCCCCCCTCTCTGCCCACATTACTTTCGTTCCGTCCTCTTCCACTCAAACTTGCACAAACACCATCGTCATCATAGTGGTGTGTGACTTCTGGTGTCTCCCGTAACTTAGTTTTGTCTAGTTTCGTGTGGGCGTGCGTGTCTACTTATTGGCTTCTACCTCCTTCCATTTTTTCTCCATTTCCCCCCTTTCACAGGTTCCTTACACAAGCGCTTTCGTTGCGTTGCCCCCCTGTATCATTGTTCTCCCCCGTCTTCTTTACCGTTAGTCGTGCATATTTTTTCTTTTCTTTTGTTTGTTTGTTTGTTTTCCTTCTCTTTGCCCTACTTTCCGTGCTTCGACGTGCGGTCATGACGCAGTCACGTACCGATGTGGTCCAGCTTGGACAGGAGGTGACCTTTATCCTGCAAGAAACACACAAGCGCTTCGCCAATCTCAACCAAACAGAATGCCTGTACGTGTCGTCGTTCCTGATTCACCAGCTGCCTGACCAGACCGAGCTGCTCAGCCAGCACCGACTCTCTGTTGCCTCACCGCACTCCTCCACGTCGCCGCGGCAGGCGACGCAGCCAGGAGCGCTGCCGCGCGGTAGTGCACTTGGCCTGCACCAAAACAACTCGGCAGCCGGTCGCGGCGCGTCGCACAGCAACAATCACCACACCGATGCCGTCCTTGTCGGGACGCCTGCAGAGAGCACGCTGGCCTCCACGGCCACTACGGCCAGCACAATCGCCACACCCACCTCCGACGACCTTGACGCATTTGACGACCACGCCGATGACGGCGCAGGCGAGCCGCATCACGCCAACGGTGGGCCGTACAGTTCCACGGATCGCAGCGTCCTGTCTCGCGCCGACGACACCGCCGCTGCTGTGCCGCTCAGCCTCAACCTGGCCAACGTCCTCAACCGGCGTGCGAGTCGGGAGAGCGAGCTGGAGGGCACCCTTCAGGGCTCCCTGAACTTGTGGCAGCAGTCGGTCGTGCTCATCTTGCAAGACGCCACGCGCGCCTTTCGGCGCTACGAGGAGGAAGAGGAGGACGACGATGGCACGTATGGCTACGGCGTGCGGCGCCGTGCACCGCATGACGTCGTGTACGGCGTCCGTCCGACTCTGCAGCGTGCGCTTGAGGAAGCGGCGGATCGGTGGGCGCACGGCAGCGGCAGCCAGTGGCAAACACCACGGGCCGGTGTGGCAACGACGGCTGCTGTGGCCATTGCCGACACGCCAAGATCAGGACACCCGCGGCCCGCAAACAACAACAACAACAACAAGCGCAGCGCAGTGAGTGTGAAGAAGACCGCTGACATGCTCATGGCCATGCGGTCAGCGGAGCAACAGGCCAGAGCGCTGTGCCGACAAGCGTATGAGAACCTGTATGACCGCATTGTGGCAGAGGGTCGGCAGCTACAAACGCCACCCGCTCGACAACGCGGTGGCTTCGCGGCACCCGAGCCACCCGCCTGCTCCGTTGTGATTGAGTGCGATGCCCCAGAAAACGTGGCTGGCTCTGCTGGCAGCTCACCCCGAAGCCCAGGCGAGGACCGGTCATCGTCACGACACCACGTCGACGGTAGCCCCAGTCGCAGCGAAGGCGACGCGACACTGCTGGCGTTTGTCGTCGGTTGCGACCTTGCCCAGCTCGAGTATCTGCAGCAAACGGTCATGGCCTGCACGTGCGACCCGTACCCTGGCAGCGACCTGTCCAACAGCGAGCAGGACGCGATGAACGAGGCCGAGCAAGACACCCTGGCTGAGCGACAGAACGCGTGGCGCCAGCGTCACTGCCTCATTCGCATTCTTGAGCCGTCCACGTCTGTGCAGGACTCCGCGGCGACCAGCGTGACGGACGGCGGCGACACGCAGACGGAGCCGACTGGCGCGCCGTACACCTTGAGCGAGGGTGTCTTTGCGCTGCGCTCGCTCTTGGGCCTCGCGTTCGAGGTGCTGGGCGAGGTAGATCCCCACCTGGTCGCGCTCGTGGACGATCCTGAGCGGAGCCTGAAGCCTTCGCACGTCGTCGCGAGCGCTGTCTTCTGGTCAGCGTGGCCAAACAGTGTGCCGCTGCGGCCGCGTCGTGGTGAGCAGCGTGCCTCCTTGCGTGGTGGTCCCCACCTGCCACTCCCACGTCTTCCGGCCGAGATGATCATCGAAGACGAAAACGAAGACGATGGTGACAACGACGCGACTGAGGACGACGTCTTTGACAACGACCAGGAAGGTGACCTGGCCTGATCATTATTGTTATTGCGCGTGTGCACTGTCGATGTGATCACTTCATAGAACGAAAACAAAAACAGAACCGTCAAAAAACAACAACAACTGATAGAACAAACGATGGGAAACGCAACAATGCAGAACGATGACAGCACGTCAAGATTCATGCCCAACTGTCTCGTTTTTTTTTTCAAGCGGAGTGTACGCATTTCCAAGAACGTGGTTGCCTCGAACGTCGTGCTGGCTTTCTTGTTTGGAATTGCGACAGGTCGCGCGCCAATGCTGAACGCTACCGCCGACGGCTGGCGCAACCCACCAAAAACCCAAAGAAAAACTCACTCCCGTTTTCCCACTCTTCCTCTCCCGCCTCCTCCTTTTGGTTTTGTCCGTAGCTCTCTCTTCCTCTTCGGCGTCGCGAGGAGGGTGGGCGTGCGGGGGATGGCGGCGCGGCGGAGGGGCGGGTCCTCGGGGGCGTGCCGAGCCGCCCAAGCCCCCTGCGCAGCCGGGCACGCAACCCAGCCCCTGACCTCCCCCCACCCCTCAAGGAACCCCCGCATTAACCCCCCCCCCCTTCCGGAAAGCCGACAACCCACACAACAAGAACGCGACCAAGAGAAGAAAAAATATAAAAATGAACTCGCTTCGGAACGCATTTTACCAAGCGAAGCACAACCTTTACGAGACAGGTGTGAACCTCATGGCGCGCGACAAGGACGTGCGCGACTTTGAGCACACCGGGCAGCTGACCACGCAGGAGTTCATTGAGGCGGGTGATCAGCTACTCAAAATTTCCCCGGTGTGGGAATGGCAGGCCCCGTCGAACGATGCCATCCCCACGGGGCCGCTACCACGCGAAAAGTCATTCCTGATGTACCGCGGCGCTCCGTGCCACAGGTTTGCGACGAACGACAGCGCAGAAGAACAGTTCCGGAGCATTGACGGCGAGGACGATGCAGCCTCCACAACAAGCACAGATCCTGACGAGGCTGAGCTGGAAGGCATGATTTTCCACACCACCGCAGACGAAACGCACCACATCTACGACGTTTCGCTCACGTACTCAAAGCCCAACCACACACCACAGATTTTTTTCACCGGCTTCACGGCAAACCGCTCACGCTCCCTCACCGCGCAGGAGATGTCCAATGACGTTGCGAAGGACTACTTCGGCGTTGACAAGACCGTCACCATCGAAAACCACCCGTTTCTGGCGATGCCGTCGATCAGTGTTCATCCGTGTCGGCATGCGGAGTCAATGCGCAATCTAATCGCCCGCGCCAGGAAGACCCATGAAACCACCCAGCAGCAGCTCCCCGAGGATCAGCGTGAGCCCTTCACCTTTGACACAAAGATGTCGCTCGTGTTATTCCTCAAGTTCATCTCGAGTGTGACGCCGACGATCCAGTACGACACGACCCCTGAGTTTGTGTTTTAGCTCCACACTGGGAAGTGAGCTTGGGGACGATATTGCTTCTTTGGTTCTGTTTTCGCTCACAGCCGTCCGTCCCTTCTTTTTTTTATTCCGCATTTTTTTATTTTGGCGGGTCAGACATATATTGTTGTGACCAGCTAGCGGCACCTGTCACACCTCCACGTTTTTGGTGGCTCGTTTCGCGTTCGGTTCCCTTTTGCTTTTATGAATGTCTGGTCCCACACACACACCTCCTCGCCTACTTTTCCCCCGTTTACTCTTCCTCCGCCGTTTTCAACGCAACAGTGTTTTTCGGTTTTTTTTTTGCGCTCTGCGTTTTGCTCAAGCAACACTGTCCACTGAAGCGGAGCGATGCCCAAATTGACAACACACAGATTTAAGGAAGAAGACGTAAAATTAAAAACAATCAATGACCATCCGTCGGGAAGCTGTACTACGGCTCAGGTACTTTTTGTTGTTCCATTTTCCACACCCCACTGAACGACGTGGACACTTGGATCGAGGTGCGCGTGCCACTCGTTCTGACGACTCAAGTGCTTTTCATATTGCTTCGCAGTGGAGAGAGATGCGCAGGACTCGTTGAGTCACCTTCTCTGCGCGATACCGTGAGTACTGCGGTCTCACCCCCTCACGTCGAGCTTTTCCAGATTACCTGACCACTTCATTCGCCACTGTTTTTTTTTTCACCATCCTCTGTCCGTCACTCTGACTCATTTTTCGTGTTCGCCATTCTCCGGAGCACAAGTATCCAATTCTCCATCTGAACCTTCCTCAAAAACACAGACACAACAAAAAAACCCAACAATCCCCTCTTTCCTCAAAGTCAGCAGAACTATATCTTTTGCTGGCAGTATTCTCATCGCATCGTGAATATCGATTTGAAAAAAAAATACATATATACCCTTCGACAACAGTAGCTCATCATGGCGTTCGGCTACAAGAGTGAAACTGGCTCCGTTTGGTTCGCGATCGCCAGCTTGGCGGCATTGCCGTTTCTTCCCGCGAAGGCGCGTCTTGCCTATCTTCCTGTGTGGGCTGTCGTTTCCCGCTATATTGCTGCTGGCGCGTGGAACAAGGAACGCCCGGCCATTGTTGGCGAGGACGGCAACGAGAAGGGTGCGACACTGCGTCCGAAAATTTCGCGTGACATGAGCCTGACTGAAAGGCCACTAGCCGTTGTCACAGGCACGAATAGCGGCATTGGCTACTACACCGCGATTGATCTGGCTGTCGAGGGCTATGTTGTTGTCATTTCTTGCCGAAGCACAGTTTTGGTGCAGCAAACGGCAGACCGCATCCGCCAGGAGGCTGAGCGCCGTCGCAGTCGGAATCCAGCGAAATACGCAAATGCCCCCAGCACAATTGTTGTCGTTGGCGAGATGCCTCTGGAGTGCGACAATTTTGAGAGTG
The DNA here is from genome assembly GCA_030849635.1 of Wallacemonas sp. MBr04. NCBI lineage: Eukaryota > Euglenozoa > Kinetoplastea > Trypanosomatida > Trypanosomatidae > Wallacemonas > Wallacemonas sp. MBr04. The sequence goes on along the minus strand of JASANR010001446.1, from coordinate 8,727 downwards.
TGCGCAACTTCGCCGAGTGGTTCACCTCGCGATTTGAGAAGCACAACTTGCAGGTGCTCGTGAACAACGCTGGTGGCATGCGCCGCGAGCTCTCCTTTTCGACATTCAACCCAACCCTCGAGCATCACACCGCCGCCAACTTTTTGGGACCGCTGCTGCTGACGGAGCTGCTCCTGCCCTCCCTTGAACGCACTGGTGGCCGCGTGGTGTATGTGTCAAGTGAGGCCCACCGGTTTCCCCAGATGGTCCTGGAGACTGGTGGCTTCCGCGGCCTTTCTAAGCGTGCCACCGCGCGTGGCCCTGACGGCTTTGTTGGACTCGCTGACGGAAAGCTTCTGACCGCCCTGAAGCAGCTGAACCAAGGTGCCGAAAAAACCAGCGGCCCACTGGCGCAAGATTATGTCGGAAAGGCGTTTGCCCGCTACGGCACCAGCAAGCTCCTCAATACTTACCACGCCAACCACATCGCACGGCGCTACGCCGGCGTCACGGACAAATCGAAGCGCGTCTACGCCTGCTCCCTCCACCCCGGCTGTGTCTCCACAAACTTCTCGAAGGATTTGCTGCGGTTCAACTGGCTGAACAACCTTTACCAGTATGCTGGTCTGCTCTTCCTGAAGAGCTGGGAAGAAGGTGCGCAGACAACGCTGCACTGCTGCATGTGCCCCAAGGAAGAGTTGGAACTTGTGACACCCGAGGTCAAGGGCGTCCACGGGAGTGCGAAGAGCGCCGTTGCCCCGTATTTCGTCGAGTGTGCAAATAAATCTGACAGTATGCTTCTGGCGTACGGATGGGACGTGGCCGAGGCGGAAAGCATAGTGGCTTGGGGTAAGAGCATCGTAGGACTTGCGGCCTAAACTCCGTTTTGTGATTTTCCCGTGTCAATGGTAGTCGTCTACACAAAGAAGAAGAAAACGAAAAAAAACCTCTGATATCCTCCATAAAAACTGTCAGAAAGGGGACTTTGCCGCACGAAGGTCACTCGGCGTGTTGTGCAGTTTCCACTGTGCTTTTCTGCCTTGCACGCAACGCTTTTTTTTCTCAAGGTTCCCACCACCACAACTTACCTGTGAGTTTGAGAAAGCAGATACGAGCACCACACGATACCTCAATAGAGGGTGTCGTCAAGCCACTCATGTTTCACGCTTGCGTTGGCATATTAACCCTCCAGTGCTGACAGGTCAAAATAGACACATTTTATTCCCATCTCTCTTTCCCTATCTGCGATCTCTCACTGCTTCCGTTTTCTCGACCCATCATTTATTGCTGTTTCCGTCATGACTTTTTTTTGGGGGTCCCAGAGCTGTTGTGAGTACCAAGAATGTCGCTGCGGCAAGAAAGTCTCAGGGCCTACAAGAGTCTGTACCGTGCCGCGGTTCAGACATCACAGGACTGTGGCCTGTACAACCGAACCGGTCTTGCGGAATATGTGCGCGCGCGTTTTGGTCAACAATCAGGAAAAAATAAGCATCAGCTGAGTGAGACCATGCTGACTCTAGACGAAACCGAATCGGAGCAGTTGAGAGCTGCCAAGAGAGGTGATAAAGGGTCACGAGGGCGGCTCGCCAAGTTGCACAAGCAGCGTCAAAAATTGTTGAAGCAATATCAGACTTACGTCTCACAGCAGATTGACGATGCGCATGAACTGGCACAGATGATGCCAGAGGCTGTCGGAAAAGAAGCACTGACGTCTGTGCTGCAAGTCCTGTCTGCGGGCGTCGGCAATGGCGCATACCAAATGACGATGGAGCAAAACTTCCGTGCCTTCTTTGAATTTGAGCAACACCGTGAGCAGCGTCGTGAGGCCACAGAAGAGGCGACAAGCGAGCGTCAGAACCGCATCATGCAGCAAGCCATTCTTCCGTACGGTCAACGGCTGCTGTTCGCCCACCGGACTGCTATTGGCGTCAACAACGAGAACAGTGCGCTTTCATACCTCACGCCGTGGCAGGTGGTGGAGTCGATTGTTGGCACGCGCAGCGATGTCACAGCACACCACTTCCAACTGGGCCGTGACCACGTCGTGGTCGAGGTGGATGAGGCATATAATAAACAGGTTATCTACATCTGCTGCACACGAGGTGAAAACATGGACTCTGGTAGCTACGATTGGTCGTTGGACGTGGAGCGCGTTGAGGTGAGCGAGTCGGAGGAAATCCAGAAGGCCCTCATCCACAGCGATTATCTGCTCACGGCTTCGCGTCTCTGTGATGCGCTGATGCAGGAAACACCCATCCACCCAACACGCAAGACGGTTTTCGTCGGCCACGGTGTCGGCGGCACGGTGGCGTTCATTTGCGGCTTGATCTTGAGCCAGCGCGGGTTCGAAATCAGCAATACAATCACATTTGGCGCACCAAAGGCTGCTTTGCGCGGGACGCTGCGTGAGCGTGATGTTGCGGCACTGAACCCGATCCGCGTCGTGCTCGCTGGCGATCCTCTTCCTGAGCTGCCCGTGACAGGCGCCGAGGGCTCCCCATTTGCGCACGTTGGCGAAGTGCTTGTTCTCGTGCCTAGTGGCAGTGACAGTGAGGATGCATACCAAGCAGGGTCGAGTGGCACGTTCCAGGACGATGAGGCGGGTAGAAACGCCACGGGCACCGACGAGGCGACTGCCTTTAGCGCTGAGGATCTCGCGTCGGCGCTCTCTATGGAGCCCGATAATGATAATGATAATGATACCGCGACCACGAAGGCGACTGATGATGACGATACCACCGCGCCTGGAGCCGTTGCGGCTGACGGTGACAGCGAGAACACTGACAACGGTCCCAGCGTTACCTTTGGCGAGGCCGCTGAGGTGAACTACCGCGCGCAGTTCTTGGTGGAGCATTACATTGAGCACTTGAGTGACTCGAACGTGCCACTTCAGTACGCCGAGTACGAGGAGGACGTCTGGGACGAGGGTGACTACGCACAAATGCGGAGCGGCTCAGAAACTGCGTGACCACTCTAGCTTTTCTTTTTTTCTGCCTTAGTTTTTTTCTTTCACAGATTAAGCGTCGACGTGTTTCACACAAACACACAAACAAAATGCGAAAACTCGAAATATGTGAGGTAGATCATCCCCGAACCAATCCGTAGTCAAGTGGAGTGTGTGAGTGTTGTGGAGTGCAGGGATATTGAGAATAAACGAAAATATGTAGGCCATCCAGAGAGGTCACGACGCCTCGCGCCTTCACATTGCTCGCCTTTGGGACTTTGCGACTGCAAACAATACCACACCCTTTACCTCTTCCCTCTGCTAAATGTCGCCATGCTCTTTCCTCCCCCTCGTTGCCCCCTATACATTTTTTTCAACGTCAGCAGCGAGAATAACAGAAACAACAACGAATGCTCCATCCCTACGCTTCCGAGTTTGTCGCAGGCGTGGCCTGCCTGGCGCTGCTTGCTTTTGCGATTGGTATGACCGTCTACCGTCCCTCAACGGCGTCTGCTAGTCACCGTGTCTGGGAGCTGCTGTGCTATCTGGTCAGCACTGCATGCATGTGCCGATTCCTCGCACAAGGCGCGCGCTGCAAGTGGCCTCAGGGTGTTTCGTATCAAGGTCGTGTGGCCGTGGTGGTGGGGGCGAGCTCTGGTGTCGGCTATGCTGTCGCAGAGGAGCTGGCCGAGCACGGCTGGACGGTCATTCTCGCCGGACACGATCTCCATCGCCTCCTATCTGCACGCGAACGCCTCTTCTACTCACTGGAGGAGAAGAAGGCGATACAAAAACAACCTGCGCCGCTGCGTGTCGTGCTGCCGTGGTTACCACGCCGACTACGTGCCGCTCTCATGGGCTACAAAAAACCCATCATTCACGGCTTCAACGTGGTGGTGCTGTCCGCGGTGAACCTCGCCTCTGAGGCGTCTGTGCGAAGCTTTGCCGATACGCTCTCGGGCGTGGAGAGCACTTACCCGGTGAGCTTATTAGTGAATGCGGCTGGAGTGATGCACCGACACACGCGCTACTGCCCGTCATACACGCAGTGGGCCGGACTGGAGACGATGATCGCCACCAACGCGGTTGGCCCACAGCTGCTGACGCGCCTGCTGCTGCCCTTGCTCGAATCGACAGCCGACAAGACTGGCGTGACGTCGCGCATCGTCAACGTCGCCTCCAGCTGCCACACGTGGCTGTACATGTCGGTATCGCAGATCTTTTCTCTCCCAGGACGACGCGCGGCGCCACCTGATCCGATTGAGATGCTGTACGGTCTGGAGTGCAAGGCGCCTGTTGTAAAAACCACACCGGACACCGCCGCGGAGGCGTCTCCACCACGGCCGATCCGTGACGCGTACAAGATTGAGGACTTTTCACTGACGAACTTCGTGGGCTACTACGGCTTGTCGAAGCTGTGTGTGGTGTGGAACACGCTCCTCATGGCGCGGCTTCTGAGCCATCCACGCTATCGCTTTTCGAACGGAGCTGACAAGAGTAACAAAACCACCCCCACTAGTGCAGCAGGTGCGTCGTCAAGCGCGTCGCCACCGCAGCAGGGAGGCGGCACGCAGTACAAGATCTACATCGCCTGCTGCCACCCAGGCGTGATCGTCACGGGTCTGTACCGTGAGCTGTTCGCACAGTGGGTGCTGAACAAGATCCTCTACTACCCGTCACTGGTCATGGGCAAAACATGGCACGAGGGTGCGCAGTCCGCGCTGAAGATTGCGATCGAGACAGACGCCATGCACCACGGCGGGTACTACCTGTGCAGCGGCGAGTACGGCCCTGATTCTGGTGTGAACTGCCTGTCGAAGCACGCGACGGACCCTGAGGCGATGAAGGCCTACGCGGTGTACCTTGCTCAAAAGCTGGGTGACGACTTCGGCGCAAAGAAGCCGATCCACCCCGGCACCGCCACTCCCACACAATGAGAACTGTAACAAGCGTGTATCAGAACGATACATAACAAACAGAAAAAAAACACGACCACCCAACTAAACAAACGAATCACCACGTGTGCTCTCACTCACTCGTACACAGAGACACGACCAGAAACAATCACCTAATGACTGTGGCACGCACGTGCATCCCTCCCGTTGCTTTTCTTTTTGTCCCACCACTTTCGGACACTGCGTCAACCGCCTCTCACTCTATCCCTCAACTTCTCTCTCTTCTTGTGTGCGCGAACACAAACAAAACACAAAAACAAACAAACACAAATCGAAAAGAAGGAAGTATTGCACCAGCTTTGTTTTGCTCTCAATCCTTTTTTTCCCTCCGTGCCCGCCTCTCTGCCCCTGATCAGTCCGTCGTCATGCCTGGTGGTCCCACCACAGCTGCAACGACGCTCCAGGACGTGCTTACGCGCGTGGAGGCCGACCTTTCCACTCGGCGCTCACATCACCACGCACTGACTCTGTCACTGAACGACGCCGCCACCGCTGCCCTCGGCGTCAAGCGTGCGCGTGAAGAGATGGACCGAGAGAGGCGTGCGGCTGTTCCCTTTGCAGAGGATCCCTCTGGCCACACGGCTGGCGAGAGAGGTGCTGATGAGGAGGATACCATCGCTCTGCAGTCCACTGTGCGCGCGGTGTGCAGCAGCAGCAGCTGCTCGAGAGAAATCGGCGCTCGCCTTGAGGCCTTGTCCAGCGTCGAGATGGAGGATCCGATGGCTGCGGCACGCGGCGGCACAAGGGCTGTGAAGGCCACCGCTGCCACCACCACCGCGCTGGCTCAGTCTGTGGAGGCGGTCTTCAGGCCGTCGTTTGACGCCTCAGAGAAGCGCGAGACGGACCTGTTCCGCCGTGTGATCAAGGATGACTGCCACCGTGTGCTGGCCGAGAACGTCGCGCGCACGGACTTGGGTGACTGCCACTCGTGCCTCACGGCAGGTCAGCACGCGGCGTACCAGCATGTCATGGCGTACTACGCGCAGACTGGACGCACTGATTACGTCAAGGCTGTGCTCGCACATCAATGGCCATGCGCGGATCGCCACGTCTACGAACAGATCGCCTGCGAAGGAAACGGCGTGTTTGCCCTCTTTCCAGACACCACACTCGTCGTCGATCTGATGCGGGCCGAGAGCATCGACTACCTTCGGAAACTCAAGCTCTTCTGCCTGACGCGTGCCCCCTCCTCGACGGACGCGATGACATTCCGCAATCCCAACTATCTTCAGCGCCCGTTCGCACAGGAGCTGGCTCAACGCACGCGTCGCGAGCACATGCACAGCCGCGTCGTGGTCTTCCTGCAGGAGGCGCACGCGCACCGCACGGCACTGGAAAGCAAGTGTGAGGCCTGGCAACACGCGAATAGCACGGCGCTGCCACCACCTTCACAGCCTGGCAGCGTCCCTGAGGCGGGCGATGCCCACACCGCACAGGTTCTGCCACCAGGAAAACCCGGCGTGCCAGCGCACGACGAAGAGGCGTTTGACTTTTTCGAAGAGGAGGCGCCACCATCAAACGCGAACGCCGCGCGCACTACCGAGCCCGTATCATCGAAGAAGCCAGCCTGGTCCACGCCACGCGAGGCGAGCGCACACATTCAGAACCACGTGCACAGCTTCGTCTGGACGATGGATGATGGGCAGTTCGTCGGCCGCTACATCAACCGGCAGGTGCCGCCCGTGCGCGTCGTGTGCACCAGCCACAGCCAGTTGCAGGCACGTACCACAGATACCACCGCCTCGTCGTTGGCAATGACCTCTCACACCCATCCCGGAGCCAAGGGAGATGCAGAGCCTGTTATCATTGATCGCGTTGCGCCTGTACCGGCTTCAGCGAATGAGACTGGTGGGGACAGTGATGCCGGCGTGCAGAGCTGCCTCTCTCGCCTGGTGAGGACGTCCTTCCAGCTCCCGCCGCGCTGGTTTCGCCCACGCTTGCAAACAGACTCGCAGGCGGCTGCTGCTGCTGTTGCCGCCGCCACGCCCTCTCCCTCCTCTCCTTCTGGGGCGACCGCACCTGTGCTGCCGACGCTGTCCATGGCGGAGATCGCGGCGCTCGTGTCGGAGGTGGGGCTGAACCTGGACATGGCGGCGCTGCAGGCGCTGCTAAAGCTCGCCATCAACCCGGCCGGCAAACTCACCACGGGCGTGCGGCTTCCTGTGCGTGTCGCGGTGGTGCCGTCCCCTGCCACGGCCTCTGGTGCGCGTCCGGTGCGACTGCACGTCTGCATCGGCCGCCCATTCCCCACCCTGGACGAATCACGCCGCGACCTCACCACCGCCGCACTCACCGCGCTGCTTGACAAGGCAGTCGAGGAGCCGTCGTCTGGCGCGGGCCTTTGCACGCTGCGCGCGAGGCCGGCACCCACAGGCAGCGAGCTGACGGAGCCTGAGTCGACTGTCCCAATCACCATCTCAGCGCCAGTTCACAACACCTCAACGGAAGTTGTGTCGGAGGTCGAGCTGCACCGCGCCGAGTTGGAGGACAGTGTTTTGGCCACCATCGCTGCGTCCGGCGGCGCGCGACCCGCCAAGTCGGCTGCGGCCGCGCAAGTGAGCACCGTCGCACGACCGCCCGTTCGCATTCCGTTCCGCGTCTTCACGTCGACACCGTGGACGCTGCGAAAGACGGTGGCTGACGGGGACACGGAGGGCCGCCTCCTGTTTCGACTCGTCAAGCCCGAGTACCTGAACGCGCCTGAAGCGCACGATGGCAAGGGGGAGGACAACGCGGATGGGGAGAGGATGCCGTCCTCCTCACCCCCACCCGTCTTGCTGGAGTCCATGAGCATCAATGAAGCAGTCGAGCTGTCCGCGCTCTTCCACTGCTTTCCGACGGCGCTGGTGGTGGTGTGCCGCGTGAACGCCTACACGGGTGCCGTGCTCACCACAGACGCCTGGGACGCGACACGCTGGAAGGCCTTCCTCGCCAGCGAAGAGCAGCGTGAGCGGGTCCGCGTACGTCAGACGGAGGGCACGAGCAGCAGCAGCACTCAGAAAACGACGGCGCGTGTGCCGGAGGCGGGAGCGGATGCGCTGGCCTCTGCGCCTGCTCCACTCGCGCTCTCCTTGGAGAATCTGGTGCTGCTTGACCATGCCTGGGACTGCCTCTTCGATGTACTGGACAGGCTGTGCTTGCAGCTCGTCACGCTTTGTGCACAGCAGCTTAGCACATTCGACCTCAACCAGGTCTTTGCGTCCTCCACGGCAACGCACAAGGATGGCAGCGATGAAGAGAAGTCCCTCCTCCTGACGCTTGACTACATCCTCGCAAAGAGCAACCTGCCGCCATCTGAAGTAACAACGGGCACACCACTCTCCGTGTCAGCAGCGCGTGGCGGTGCGGGTGGTGCCAAGGCCGCTCGGCGCCGCCTGTTCAACCTGGCCCTCACCTCGCCGGACCACTTGTACACGTCGTACACCGTGCCGTATCCCGTGGAGAAGGAGATCCAGGCCGCGTCCTTTATTCAAAAGCCAACTCTGGAGGCGTGCCATCAGCAGTACTTGCCGCCTGCGAACTGGCCACACGCTGATCGCATCCCCTTCACGTTTGCACCGTGATGTGCTAGGAGCCCTTTCTTACCTTCTCTCTCTTTCGGAGAAAGCGTGAATGAAACTGAAAACACACCCACACCCACACACGCGCGCAGACAGAGACACACATTTCACAGGCATCGCACTCTCAGGTGCAACATTGCCTTGCTTTACTCACGGCTGCGGTCGAAAAAGCACTTGCTTTCTTCTGTTTTGTTCGTTGTTTGTCCCACAGCCGTGACTGACAACCTCGTATGCCCCCCCCCCCCCCACCCAGTGAATGAACTTCCGCTTTTTTTCATTACTCTCCCTC
>JASANR010001445.1:0-53185 GCA_030849635.1 Wallacemonas sp. MBr04 | reverse complement strand
CTCTTACATAACCCTCTCGGTTGCCAACATCGTCCCTCATCTTGTTCTCTCTCGTTTTTTTTTGTGCGTGCCTTTCCTTCTTCGCCGTGTCGTATCTGTTTGCTGGTTGAACGTGCCATCTCTTACGCGATGAGCTCTATTTTTGAACAATGGCCTGGCCACGGCGGTGCGTACACGCACCGCCCCCCTGACTCACCTTGTTCCCATTCATTCTCCACCTTCTTTCCACTATATTTCTTTATATCCCTGTGGCCATCTTTATTTCCTTCTTCTTTTCTTTCCCTGTGGTGGGGAGTGATCATTGTGATTCACAACTGTCTTTTCTTTGTTGTGCATTTACTCTCCAAACGTTTCGTTTCTTTGCGTGTCACCGCCCACCTCTCTTTTTTTTTTTTCGTGTTTGGCGCATCGGAGTTGATCAGTCTTTCCGCAGGTGTGCACATGTGTCTATATCCCTCCTCACCTCGCCGCCACAGCGTGAATTCTCTCTCCCTCTCTCCCAGCTAGCTGCGGAGTTTTTTTTTTTTGTGTGTTTGCCTGTCGACCGTACACACAGACGCGTATACACGCACACACGCACGCACGCACAAAATCATTGTCACTCACTCATATCACGCATGCACATCAATGATGACGTTGTGCCTTCTTTGCGTGTATATACCACATTTCCTCAAAAGCGGTCACACACACACACAAGTGCTGTGTCACTTCATCGGCTTTTTTTTCTCTGTACTGTTGTCAACTGTCCTTTTTTTTTTTTTGAACGATGCGAATGGTCCCGAAGAGGACCAGTGCAACAAGCCTCAACAACAGCAACAACAGCATGTGCTCACAACAGGGTACCAGTTGGGGTTGTGAAGACTGTCGCATGGCATCTCAACCTATCCGCTTCTTTCCCATCGCCATCTGTGACGTGAAAACGCCTGCTAGCCTTTTCGCACAACACGACAAGCCTCGTGACTGCACAGCAAAGCTGACGTGCGCACTCACTCGCTTGCACAGGCGACACGCATGTCGGGAATGGTGTTTCCCTTGTCACACACCTTGGTACGACAGAAGCTATTCCACTTTACGTGCACACTGAACTGCCTTGGTGTGCACTGAGACGTTCTCACCACCTCTCTCTCTCTCACTATGCAATATCTTTCACCGCTTTTCTGTTTCTCATATCTTCCTGAATCACAGATCACACACAAACACATATATTGATATATACACATACGCACTTCTTCCCCGTTGCGTTTCCCTCCCTTTCCTTCCCTCCCTCGCCTATCTAGCTTGGGTTTCTCTCACGCTCACTCTTTTTTTAGTTTCGTTTTTTACTCCACCGCAGTGCTTTGTGAACTACGGCTCTCCACCTTACTCCACGAGACGGTCACCGGCACAGCCTCAGTCCTTTTTCTTTTGCTGCCTTGAGCACACAGACACGGCGAACGAAGCGACTCGTTGCCCTTTTTTTTGTTGTTGTGGTGATTGGCAGAGAGGACGTCACACAACACAGACACACAGACACACATATCTACAACAGTATCCATATAGCCAGCTAAGCACACACACACACACACAACGCACACAGTATTCCAACCGTGCTCATCCCAATTAACAAAAAAAACAAGAAGAAAGAGACAAAAGAAATCTGACGGCGCTGAAAGATGTCAGATGGGCGAGGGCCTCCACGCCGACGTGGGTGCGATTTTGTTCTCCACGGTGTGCCTATGCTCGACTCCCCGCAGTCCGTTCGTGCCGAGCCGCAACACCAGCCGCCACCACCCCACTCTGGCGCACACGACCTCTCTGATGACGACCGGGGCTACACGAGTCTCTCCGATCCTGGCCCGCTCATGCTGCCCCCGGGACGAGCCGCGGCGGCGCGGCGTCACGCGGCCACTGACGAGACCCCAAGCGAAGGATCGCGGAGCCCGTGTGTCACGCGCACACCAGTCGTCGTCACGTCACCACGCGCGCAGCGAATGGGGCGGCGGATCTCGGATCGGCAGTCCGAGATCATGCGTGGCGCGCGCCCCGACGCGTCGCGGTCGTCGCAGAAGACGTCCGTGGGCACCAGCAGTCGAGTAACTCCGCCGACGACGTCAGGCACTACGAATCCCTCGCCAAGGCACAGGGCGACCCATGCAACGCGTCAGCCCGTGTTTTCTGCGACGCAGCAAGACACCGCGGGTGTGCCGCACGTAAAGCCGAGTGGCCCGCCGGCACCGGTCAGGGTCGGTCGTGTCCGGACGAAGCCGCAAGCGCGCTCCTCCTTCTCTCTCCAACGCGATGAGGCTGGGACCGCGCCACGGCCCGCCGTGTACACCGCGGTGGAGCACCAGACGGGTGTCGCGTCACCGCGCACCGTGACGGCGCCGCATCGTTCGCGTCTGGAGCAGGCGTCCACCCTGCAGCAGCGCCGTGAGTCGACCCAGCAGAAGCCACCGGAGACGCAGCCGCCGTCGCTGCTCACGGCGATCACAGGCAGCAGCAGCACGAGCAGCGGTAGTGTCGCACAGCGCGCGCGCCAGGCACTGCCCGGGCAGCGGACCAAGCACGTCGACAGCTCCAGTGACATGTCCGCCACGTTGCCCCGCGATCGGCGCGAACGCAGCCACACGAGCAGCACCGGTTCACAATCGAGCGTCAACATATACAGCGCGGAGGGGACGCTGGCGAACGTGCTCCTTTCGCAGGACATGACTGCCGAGCCGTCGGCAGGGTCGCGGGCCGCGAGCAGCACACACACCCGACCCCCGTTCCACCCACAGAAGTTCAAGCAGCCGGTGCCATCCATTGAGCGCAAGGACAAACTCACAGAAGCGACCGCCGCGCAAGTCAAGCCACGGGATTCGACGCCGCAACACAACAACCAGCGCCCCTCCGTTGTGCAGGTGCGCCTCACGCGCAACGCCGACGTCCCCTCTAGCTCCGCACCTCACGGCCAGGCGGCGACAACCGCGCCGCGGGTCTCTGGGTCTGTCCGCGACAACAGTGGCGGCCCGTTCCCGTGCTGGCAGTCCGGCGACAGCGCCACGTTCGCGCTGGAGGGCTGGGCGATGGGCCAAGACAGCCCGCGCGCGGGCAGCGGCAGCCGTGCGCGCTCCGGTGTCCTGGCGGCGGCGCTCACGTCGCGGGAGAGCTCCGACGAGGCGTCTCTGGACCGCCACTACGGCTACGACTACGGCAGCAACAGCACGGCGACATCCTTTTCGACACAGCAACAGGGAGCCCCGGGACCGGCCCCACCACTGCTTGCCCAGTCATCCCCGTGGACGTCTGACTTGATGGCGACGCCGAACAACAGCGGCCCACTGTATTCGCTCTCGTCTCTGTCCAACCTGGATCCCAGCTCTGGCCGGACCAATCTCGGCGCGGTAGCGCTCCCCCGGCATGCGGCGACAGAGCTCGCACCCGCGAACCAGTTCCCCACCCTGTTCGACGGCGGCGCCTCTTCACGAAGCGGGCTGGGCCAGCAGCCAATACCCGTGCAGCGCGGTGCGCCGCCGGGCGTAGGGGCCATTGGCGTGCGCCGCACCGCGCAGGCCGACACACCTGCCGTTCCCGCACCACCCGCCTCGGCACCACCACCCACTGTGAGGAGCGACACGACGAAGGCCACGGCGACGACGACGACAGCACGTCACCATGACCACCGCTGCAGCTTGGACTCACTCGGAAGCGACGGCCCTCGTTTGAACATGTCTCTCTATCAGTGGGATGTGAGCAGCCCCAGTGCCGGAGCGGAGCGTCAGAGCCATCACACCAACACCTCGTCTCCCGCCGGCATCAGCAGCCACCCCAGGACCACCGTCACCACTGCGAGTAGCACCACCACCGCCACCACCGCCACCACCGCCACCACCGCCGCGCGGCGCGAGACGTGGCCGTTGACCGCGAACACGCTGTTGCCACAGGGCTCAAGCCAGCAGCCGCAGCCGCAGTCTGCGACCAGCCCTCAGCGTCTCCAGGCCCGCTCTGTCGATGGAAACGCCGGTCAGCCCGTCGCGACGCGGCGGTTCCAGCCCGGCAAGGATCGCCACTTTTCCATCCCGTCCACCGCATCGGGGGCAGGCGCCACCAATAGCAACCTCATCTCACGCACAAGTCAGTCCGATACGCAACAGCGGCTTTCCACGTCGTCGCGGGCCGCAGGCTCTCACGGGAGCTTGGGGGTGACGGTGGTGCCGCTGGGTCATGCACCGACACAACCACCACAGTCAGACAACCACAAGCGATCGTGAGTCACCTTCAGTGGCGGTGAACGAGCCATGCGAAACAAAAGCCCCCCAAAATAGACAGCCAAAAAACAAGACGGAACCAACCAGCTGTTTCTCTTCCCCCCCTTTTCCCTCTTTTCTCTTTCTTTCTTTCTTTCTTTTCCACTTTCTTTTCCGTCCACCTGTCAGTTTACGTTTTCCTTCCTGTGTTAACGCGGATTGCACCGTCTCTTCGAACTGCGTGTTCCTGTTCGTTTTTTTTTTCACTCTACTCGTGTTTCTATCTCTCCCACTCCTGTTTTCCCTTTTCCCCTTTTCTCTTTTTTCCTTTTTTCTTTCGTTCTTCCTTTCCTTGTGCCGACAAGCAAAACGTAGAGGCGGCAACGCTCAAGCCTTGTCTAACCAGTGGCACCTCATGTCGAACTCTTTCTGTTGATCGGTTTCTTCTTAGTTTTTTTTTGAGCTTTTTTTGCTTCTCACTATTTCTGTATTGTTTCTCTCCAGGTGACTGACACCGCCTCCCTCACTCCTTCCTATTCTACTGACCCCCCTCTCCTCGGTGCAGCGCAGAGGCAACAACCAGAGTCAACACAAAAACAAACAAACAGACGATGATAATACTTTGTGTGCGCGTATCCCCAACCCTCTCACGTGAGCGCACCATTGCGTCATGTTATACCTCTCTCTAAATCGGTTGGAAAAAATAAAGCAGACAACAATTGATAAATCAATCTAAAAAAAAGAAAACAGGTCTTTTTAATTTTCTTGTTTCGCTGTGTTTTTCCCCCTTTCTTTCGTGTGTGTGTGTAAATTTTCTCTCAACAGGCATACGCTTCTCTGGTTTCGTGCTTTCTTTTTTTTCTTCCCCTTTTTACGCCAGGGTCTTCTTTTTTTTTTGGTTTTCTTTGAGCTGTCTCCGTTATGGTTCCCTTAGCTTCCACAGTGTGTTCACTCCGATCCGTGCGTTGTGTGTGCGTGTATGTGTGCACGCATTAACGCCGCCTCAGTACCACTCCGTTGTTCATTTTTCCTTTCACTGCCATTTCGTTTTTTTCCCACTTCCCCACGGTGTTCTTGTGAACCCGTTTCTTTCATTGCTTCTCCTCCGTCTCAAAACCATTGGGATTCTGAACTTCCTCTCTTCATTCCAAATAAACGTGATGTAAAAAAAAAAAAGACTTGTAAGTGTCGCACCGCGCGTGAGGAAATGATGCACACACGCACGCACTCAAAACAACACCAACAACAGCAAACCTGCCCAAGCAGACTTCCCGGCGGCCGCGCTGACGTATAGCTCCAAGGTCAGCGAGGTGAAAAACGAGGACCACGGACTCTGAGGCGTGTGAGCCGCGTCTTGTCAGGGGGGACAATGACGTTGACGCAACCACAGACACAGACACAGACACACACACACACACACGCACGTGGTTACGAAGAACAAAAACACAACGTTTTGTATCAATCTATCGCGATCGCCGAAAAAGTGCACACTGAGAGATATCGACCCGTTATCGGTGCTCATGCTTGTTTGCGTGTGTGTGAGAGTCTATGTTATACGAAGCGAGAGCATTTCTCAGAGGGTGAGAGAGAGATGTGGTGCCACAGTGAGTTCCGCTGACGGCAACGGTGTACGGCAACACTTAGCCTCCTCCTGCCTGCTACCGAACGTGTCTTACTCGTCACACACCCTCACCGGGGCTAGCAGGCACAGTGATTACCATATCACCGTTGTGTTTTCTTTTTTGTGTGTGCAGTTGTTTTTGTTTCTCAGAGTTGCCGTACTCTCTCAATCGCACAAGCCCTACACCATTTTTTCTCCCGTCCCTGTTTTCTTTCTTTTTGTGTTGTCTCTTGATAGACAGGTGCTCTCCTTTGAGACACTGTCTCTACTTTCGTCCTCCTCCCCGTCAGTCACACATGCCCTCGTGCCGCTCCGTTTTCATGTGTATTTCTGTCTTTATACAATCCCCGAGGCTGTCGCGTCGTTTCCTGGGCACCCCCCGTCCAAGGTTGCTCACCGTACCTTCCATTGCGCGACTTTCGTTTTTCGTTTTCTCTTTTTCCCCTTTCTCTCCTCCAATTCATATTTCTTGTTCGTCGATGCGCAGAATGGCTTGGGGTCACCACACGCCATCGGTGTTCACTATCCATGTACAAAAACAACAGTAACAACAGCAAATTAACAACCGTTGGCATTCAGTATGCCTCCCTTCCCACCTTATCTTCGTGTTCTCGTGTGTACTTATATGTGTGCTCTCTTGTCCAGCAAAAAAAAAATCTTCCCCCCCCTCCAATCAGATGAAAGCTGCGTACTCAAAATAAAAATACAATTACAAAACGCCCCGAACCAGCCAAACAGAAACAACAGAACTGACAACGACAGAAACACCCCTCCGTTTTTTCATCCCCTGCGAGATGGTGAGCCTACTTTTTTTTTTGTCTCTCTCTCCCTGCCAGTCTGTACGAACAAAGGTCTCTTCGTTTGTTTTCTCGCCTCGCTAGTGGGCATCACCTCGCTCCGCTTTTCCATGCACAATCGTCCTGTTTCTGTCTCAACAGTTTCGATTTTTGTTCGTTTTCTATGCATTTTTTTGGTCTATGAATTCTTTTGGTGTTTTCCTTGTGAACACGATGCACCACATGCGTGTGTCTCTATCTTTCCTCTGTGCATGTATGGCTTTTGAGCCTTTTTTTTCAACGTAGCAACTTGTTTGATTGATACTTCATCCTCTGACTGTCCGTTTATTTGCAGGCGTGCGTCTCAGCAGCTCGTGCCGCTGATGAACAACTCGTATTGCTTCCGCTTATTCGTGACGTCGAGGCAAACATACACACACACACACCGCGAAGAGAGCCCTTCGCATTCTCCCGCTTGTTTTTTCTCCCGCGGGCTTCGCTCTCTCACCCAGTTCACTTTTACTTTTATCGTTGACATAGTTTCTTTTTTTTTCTGTGTTATGTTCTTCTGTTTCTTCTTCTACCACTCAGAATCATATATCGTTTTGTGTTCAAACTAACAATGACAACAACAGTTCGCAACAATTTCGTGGTGCATCATCTCATATCGAAAAGGTGTTGTGAAAACATATTTTTTGTTTTGTTTGTGCCATTACCAGTTTATCACTTATACTTTCACGTGGCGTGCACAACTTTGCGGTACTCTCGGTGATGTACTTTTCCCCCATTTCCACTGTTTTCACGGTAGCCTTTGCAGCGCTACGCTAACCGCGCGTTTTTCCAATCTCTTAGTTTCGTGACGAGCCGCCACAGTGCCTTTGATGTCTTTCTTTCGATTTCTGGTGGTTGTAAATCTCCCCATTGGTTTTCTTTCTTCTTTTTCCCCCTTGGTTTACATTTTCAAAAAAAAACAAATAATAATAATCTATTCTGTGTGAGTGATTTTATCCTTTTTCTCGCCGCGCAGTCGCATCGGTACCTAAACAACGCCATCTCTAACCAGATCATTGTTTTCCAATGTGTTTTCTTTTCCGTTTCTCCGTGTGTTTATCTCGTGCATTATTTTTGTTTTTGACAGTATTCGTAATCGCACTGGTTCTCACTCCTGGCTGAGCTTCTTCTTCCGTTTTTTGTTTTCGTTTTCCATCTTTTGATATTCCCTTCCCTTTTGCGTCTTTGGTGAGGCGAAACGATCGAAACAAATTAAAAAAAAACACACACAGCCTTCTGGCGTCAACATGGACTCCTCTCAGGTCGCGTGCGCACCACACGGGCGGCGTGCTCGTCAGCGCATGGCACGTGTCACCTTGCTCGGCACGTCGAACACGTCTCTCTGCGACGACTCACTCGCAGCGACTTTCTGTTGCTGCGACGACCAGCGACGGCTTTGGAAGGCGGCGGGCGACGACGCGGGCCTCTACACATCCCAAGCGGGGGAGGCCGTTTGCTTACCTGCCTCGCGCACTCCTTCCTCCAATACTGTTCTATCTTTTCCACACACAAACCACACTTTCGTCTCGCTCGACTGCGTCTGCTACTCTTCTTACTCTGTCGTTGACACACACACACACACACACACATACTCCAATGGTAAATGGCAAGGAAACAAACTGCTCCCACCCCCTTTTCGTACTCCCCTCTCTCGCTCTCTTTGCTCTGCTTGAGCTGTAGAGAAGTCCCCTGGCAGTGAGACGCGACTACCGTTTTAAAGCACACTCACACAAAACACACAAACAGCCAGTCAAGAACATACATCGACACGCATCCGTACTCGGCATCCGTGGTGATAGTGCTTCTTCTCTTTTTTTGTGTCCCCCAGCTTCGATTGTGCGATCCACATTCATTTTGCGTTTTCACCCTCCCCCCCCACACACACTTTTCTCCCACTTTTCCTCGTGACAGCGGCATGTCTAACAAGCCCACAGGTCCATCTGGCCAGCCGGAGCAAAAGGCTGCCTCCCCCGCGGAGCCAACGCCAGTCGTGGATATTGGCGCCGAGCTGGATGCGCTCTCGAATCAGGAACTGCGCGCGCGTCAACGTGCCCTCGAGCAGGAGATCCAGAGTCTTCAGCTTGTCGAGAGGCGTAGTGCACAGGAGCTGAAGGGCATCAACCAGGAGGTCGAGTTCGGCAAGCGGCGTCTCAAGGAGAACAACCGTCTGCCGTACCTGGTCGCCAGCATCGCCGAGGTGCTGGAGCTGAGCGAGGACGACGACGAGGAGGAGGAGCTCGCTGTCGGCAAGCGCAAGTCCGCCCGCAAGCAGAAGAGCGCGGTGATCAAGACCACCAATCGGCAGACGGTCTTCCTGCCCGTCGTTGGTCTCGTCGACGCGGACAAGCTGACACCACAGGACCTGGTCGGCGTCAACAAGGATACGTACCTAGTGATGGACACGCTGCCCCCGGAGTACGACAGCCGCGCCAAGGCGATGGAGATCGACGAGAAGCCCAAGGAAAAGTACACCGACGTCGGCGGCCTAGACAAGCAGATCACGGAGCTCATCGAGGCCGTGGTGATGCCCATCACCCACAAGGATCAGTTCGAGAAGATCGGCATCCAGCCGCCCAAGGGCGTGCTGCTGTACGGCGCACCCGGCACGGGCAAGACGATGCTCGCGCGTGCCTGTGCGGCCGCGACGGACGCGTGCTTCCTGCGCCTCGCCGGCCCTGAGCTGGTGCAGATGTACATTGGCGAGGGTTGCCGCATTGTGCGCGACGCCTTCGCGCTGGCCAAGAAGAAGGCCCCGTCGATCATCTTTATTGACGAGCTGGATGCGGTCGGCTCGAAGCGCTCCGATGAGGGCAAGCACGGCAGTCGCGAGGTGCAGCGCACCATGCTGGAGCTGCTCACTCAGCTCGACGGCTTCGGCAGCAGCGACGATGTCAAGGTCATCGCCGCGACCAACCGCATCGACGTGCTCGACCCCGCTCTCCTCCGTAGCGGCCGTCTCGATCGCAAGATTGAGTTCCCCATGCCCGACGAGGAGGCCCGCGCACGCATCCTCGAGATCCACTCGCGCCGCATGAACCTGCACGCCGACGTCAACTTTGAAGAGCTGGCGCGTTGCACGGATGACATGAACGGCGCGCAGCTCAAGGCAGTGTGCGTTGAGGCCGGTATGCTCGCTCTGCGCCATGACCGCCTGTACGTTGCGCATGAGGACTTCGTGGAAGGTGTCGCAGCGGTCCAGGCCCGCAAGAAGATGAGCCTGAGCTACTACGCTTAAGGCACTCCCTGGAAAGCCAAGCTCCAAAAGAAAAACGAGAAAGAGGACACGAAGAGATCGGAAACGCAAACAAGAAGAAGAAAAACAACACACGCACACACATACAACACAAAACGTACATACAGGTTCAACGGGGAGAGCGAAACAATATCATGTCATGGCAGCCACAAACGCTCAACGACAGCCATTTGTGAAAAAGAAGAGAATCGGTGTGGCTCGAGAGAGAAGTCATGCTTGATATCGATGTTGTTGCTTTTTTTTGCTTTTTTTCTTTCTCATGGCTGCTGTGGCAGTTCGTGCAGCACGTTCACTCTCTCCCACCCTCGTGTACTTTCTCCGTCATGTGTGTGTGTGTGCTTTCGTTTCTTGCTCTCTGCGTGTGACTTCTCTCTGTCCCTCCGCTTTCTTTTGGTTCCTCACTATAACTGCGGCTATCGCTGCAACACGGTGCTTTTCAACCCTATTTATCCCCCCTTTGTTTTTCTTTGTTTCCTCCTTGGTTTCTTCGTGTTCGCGTCGTTCGTGTTGCGTGTGTGTGTGTGTGTGTGTGTGTGTGTGCGTGTGTGGAACACGTTTGTTGTCCCCTCACCCCATTTGTTGTTCGCAGATGTCAAGAAACAAAAAAAACACACACAAAAAACCAACATAGTTCACCAATGTGGTGACCTCATATGCATATTCCAGAGCGTACTGCGTGATTGCAGTCATGACCACTGCCTGTCTGCAGTTGGCGGTGCGACCAGGCAAAAGGCTCTTTCTCTCACTGTGGTGGCACTTTTCACACGCTCGGTGCTGTTGCTGTGTGTTATCGCCGAACGCTGGCGACGCAAGCATATCAAATTACACTGAGCACACAATGTCAGGAGTCAAACGCAGGCACGAGGATCAGGCGTACTACCTCCCTTGCGTGTGCGGCGTGCCGGCCAGTCCTGTTCTCTTTCGTGATGTGGATCGCACCCAATTCTCTGTGTCTCTCGCACACCCACCCAACAGCTCTTTCTCCACTTATCCACTCATCTTGCCTTTTGACTTTCTTCTAGTCCTGTGACCTTCACACCTTCACATAAAACACTCACACCTCTTTCTTCTTCTCACAAGTGCCCTTTCCCCCCTTTTTGCCACTTCTTTTGCTCTTCTTATTTCCCCTTATTGCACATACACGCACATACACACACCTGTTGTGTTCCCGTTCGCTCAGCTCCTGACACGCCAGCATCATCTCCTCTTTTCTTTGACTTCATCTTTCGTGCACGAGAGAGAGAGAGAAAGAGACACACAAATACTTGCAGCGCGAACAGGTGAAAGCAAAGAGGACACAAAAAGCTGAATCATGTTTCGCCGCCACGACAATACCAACGTCCCGCGTGCGGAGCCACATGCCCAGACGACGAACACTGGCGAGGCCACCGAGGCTCCCAATGGCCTTGCCCTAGCCCCGCCAGAGGACCCTGACACTGCCGCGACAACCACGACCACGACCACGACTGCGACGACGACTGGCACCACCACCACAACCGCGGCACCGGCAGCGACGCGAGAGAGGGAGGAGGAAGAGGCGCGCCTTCGCCGTGAACAACTGAATAGCGAGGCCGCGGCCAAGAGAGGTGGTGCGACGCTCAAGGACCCGAAGGAGGCGCAGCGCCGCTTGATGCGCGATCTGCGATCGCTTCAGCAATCACTCGCGGCGCCGTCGGGTGCCACCCTCGGCATGTCCGCCCACCCCGTTGACGGCGATCTGTTCCACTGGCACGCCGTCATCGCCGGGCCGTCCGAGACTCCGTGGGAAGGGGGCCTCTTCAAGCTCGACATGACCTTCACCTCGGAATATCCCATGGCGCCACCCCACGTGCGCTTCCTGACAAAGAACGTGTTCCACCCGAACGTGTATGTGGACGGCAACATTTGCGTGGACACCCTCAAGAGCTGCT
Organism: Wallacemonas sp. MBr04; assembly: GCA_030849635.1. Lineage (NCBI taxonomy): Eukaryota > Euglenozoa > Kinetoplastea > Trypanosomatida > Trypanosomatidae > Wallacemonas > Wallacemonas sp. MBr04. Next base: position 41,366 of record JASANR010001445.1, on the reverse strand, counting down.
GGAGCCCGTCGCTGGACGTGGAGGGCCTGCTGCTGTCCATCATGTCGTTGCTCTCCGACCCGAACCCAATGTCTGCCGCGAATGGCGAGGCCGCGCGCGTCTTGACCGAGAACCGCGAGCTGTACGACGAGCGAATCTGCCGCTTGGTCGAGGAGACACTTGATCAATCATTTTCGGACATGGATGATGAGGAAGAGGAAGAGGACACCAAGTAAGGCGTTGGCGTTTGGCGTCTCTCTGGATGGGGGAAGTCACGCATCCGTCCGTGTACGGATGTGTGTGTGTGTGGTGCCAGTGAGGGCTTGATCATGTAGTATAGTCAAGACCGCCTCAAAACGCACACTCCCCATCCTTCCTGGTGTGAGGAAGCCAGTATCGGGTACGTTGTGCAGCTGTGTCGTCCAAAGCCTTCACCTTTGAAGTGATTTTGGTCTCTGACTCTCCTTTTTCGTTTTGCTTTTTTCCACCCGGTTTCTTTCCCGTTGCATCTCCTCTGTGTTGGGTCGCCCGCTGCGCGTCTTGTTGCGATTTTTTCTTTTGTTTATGCTGCACGATACGTCTCTCTGATGGTGTGTTTGCCACTAAAGCTTGTTGAAAAACATCACCCACCATCATAACAACAACAAAATCGCAGACGCACACACACAAAAAAGTCCCAATTGTTGACAAGGGAGTTTTCATCTTGAATGTGCTCCGTTCCTGGACGTGACAGACCCGCATGCACACACTTGGCGCGGCATCAGCAAGAACGAAAAGTGAAGACGAAGTGTGTTGACTGCACTTTGTCCTTTTTTTTTTACTACTGAGTGATAAATGGCTGTGACAGTGTTTGCTCTCTCCTCCAGACGCGAGGCACAACAAGAGCTCTCACTCTCATTTTGAAAACCACCACTGCCACCACAGCAGCGATAGTCGCATCCGCAAACAACTCCATCTCTCACTCTCTCTCTCTTCTCGCTGTATAGTGACCGGCACCTTGGAAAGCAAAAGAGACATGATCAACGAACATGTCTGTGTTGACAGCGCAAAGCTGCGGCTCGTGCCATACTTGCCCCATCACGTCGCGCGCTACCACGAGTGGATGTGCGACCCGGATCTCCTAGCCGCTACCGAGAGCGAGCCACTTTCCCTTGCAGAAGAGGAGGAGAACCAGCAGTCGTGGCTGCAATCGGTGGATAAGCTCACCTTCATCCTGCTCGCACCGCTGGCGACTGTGGTGCCGAATGCAGAGGCCCGCCGTGATGTGTTGGCCAGGGCCGCTTCCACGCGAACGACGGTAACCCCTGCAGCGCTCACCTCAGTGGACGAGACGGCCGCACGCGTGTCGGCAACGTATCCAGAGTCATGGCGTGGCGCGACAGCAGACATCCAGCCTCTCCGTGCACCAGCGCACACGCCTAATGGACTCGTCCTGAGCGCTCCCGATGACCAGGTGTGGCTCACCTCTCCGCCTCCCACAACGGGCGAGAACGCGTCTCGGAGGCCGTTGCCGCTGCCGCTGGTGTACATTCCAGATGGCCACGTGCGCGACCTTCTCCACGGCGGACGCTCACAAGACCCACGTACCGCCACACACGACGCGACTGGCCGCCAATCGGACTCCTGTGAGAGTGCCTTTGTCATGATCGGGGACTGCAATCTGTTTCTTCTGGACGCCGATGAGCTGGAAGTTGGTGACGACGATGGCGCGAGTGACGGCACGGGACTCACACGTCCGGAGCGGCGCCGCTGTTTCGAGGTGGAGGTGATGGTCGCGGACAAGGCGTTTCGCCGCCATGGCCTTGCCGAGGAGGCTGTGCGCCTGATCATGCAGTACGCCATCTCCGTCCTTGGGGCGACCAACTTTGTTGCGAAGATTCTCGACGACAACACGGGCAGCATTCGCCTCTTTGAAGAGAAGCTACACTTCTCTGTGTACAAGGAGGTCAGGGTGTTCCATGAGAAGCATCTCGCGCGTCACGTCGAGACGGCGCAGGAGTGCGAGGCCTGGGCCTGCGAATGCGTGACGCACCTGCGTGGACAAGCCAATCCACCAGGCACCGAAGACACCTTTCACTGCCGACGCTACGATGCGTCGCTGGAGTCATCCATGACTGTCTTGTCCCGACTTCCATGAGAAGTTTTCTTTTTCACTGAAGCACATCAACCTCCCGCCCCCTTGTTTTGTCCGCCCTGGGAGAGTTTTTTTTTCAAATGTCTCTCTACCCTGTCATGATGTTTGAGTCGTTTGGTCGTCCACAGACCGTGACATGAAGAACAGCAGGAAGCATCACTTTCGTTCTCCCGCAAAGAGAGATGGAGAGTCCGCTGATGAGGGCTACATGACCTTCACCCACTCCCATCTTTGCCATCCATCTCTACACACGATGCGCGAGCCAACCATTGCCGTCCACCGCTACCTCGTTCAACACCACACCGCCTGTCTCCGTCATTTCATGGGCTCATGAGCGTGCTCTTTTTTTTTGTCTCCAGTCAACACACCGAATCAAAAATCAAAACAAGACCTCTGTGGCGATCTCTGTCGGCGATGTCAGCCCCATCGAGCTCACCGTCCGCCCTGGAGGTTGCAGGCGAGACACCAGCCACGGCGTCCAATAAAAAACGCTTTCGCTGTCACAGCAACTACTTCGTGCCCGGTGACCTGGTCTGGGTGCGGCCGGCCAAACTCCCGTACTGGCCCGCGGAGGTGCTCTACTCACACGAGCCGTCCAACACGGTGCGTGCGCGACTCATGAACCCACCGTCTTCTGACCAGCTCAAGTTCAACCTGGAGCAGGAGAAACGCTTGCAAAGCACACGAGCAACCCGCTTGGCCGCCAAGCGTAAGAAGCTGGAGGCAAAGAATGCAAAAGAAGGCACGACGGATGCTGCCGCAGCGACAGAGGTGCAGGCTGATGACTACGTCGAAATCGCACCAGAGGCGGACGTGGTCACCTCCAACGGACTCAGCGTCTTCTTCTTCGACAAGATGAGCTCACCGGAGGACATTGAGGAGTGCATGGAGGTGCGCCTCCGCCGCGGCTCGCACGATGTGTCGGCCTACGAGTCAGCCTTGTACCGCGCCGTGCTGCAGGCCAACCGTCTGGCCCGCGTCGTGCTGACGCCGGAGAAGCTGAAGCCGTACACGGTGTGCGGCGTGGGCATTGTGCACAGTCTGATGCGGACACACATCGCTGCGCCACGCCAGCCGCACACCGGCACGTTCACCCCGCAGACGGCTGTCATTCGGCTGCGGAAAGGTCTCGAGAACGCCGCACGCAACTTGGAAGGCTTCGAGTTCATCTGGGTGCTGTTTCAGTTCTCGTACGCGTCGGCCTTTGCCACCGGCGAGGGCCAGGAGAGCGTGAAGCGACTTGCCGAGGCCGCTGAAGACACCGCGCAACAGCAACAGCAGCAACAAGGCCCTGACGTGTCCTCGACAGCAGGAGTGGACGACGCGTCCGATGAGGCGCACGCCGCCGTCACAGACACCCTCAAGAACTGGCGAAAGCGCCAAGGCCTCACCAACTCGCTCGGATTCAAGCCGATGGTGGTGCCGCCGCGCGACGATCAACTCCGCGGTGTCTTTGCGACGCGCAGCCCACACCGCCCCAACTTCATCGGGCTCTCGTGCGTGCGCCTGGTGACGGTGCATGGTCTTGACATTCACATCGCCGACCACGACCTGCTGCACGGGACGCCGGTGCTGGATATCAAGCCGTACCTCCCGTTCTGCGACGCCCACCCGGATGCGAAGGCGGGGTGGGTACAGGAGCTGGACGAGAGCGGGCGCGGCAAGGGGGACCACAAGTACACACAGCAGCTCACACGTGTGGATCGCGTCGTGGATGAGCCACCAGTGAACGATCATGCAGCGTAGCGGCAAACTGACTTCACAACGACGTTTGGCTTGCATTTTTGTTAATGGACACTACAACAACTACTACCACTGCGACGACAACTATCACCGTATAAAACCAGGTTGCGAGTAATGAACTTAATCTCATCGAAAACACATCATCGATTAACCCCCCCTCATTCTCTTTGACAAACAGACGCTGCAATGCAATCCGCTGATGCACGTCAACGGCACTGTCAACCACGTGAAACCAGGCCAACACAGCTGTGCCCCCCCGAACTTGGCCCTTGCGGATTCTTCGAAGGGGGCCGCTGCTTCAGAAGGTCGCTCTCGGTGAAGCGTGCGAATCCTTTGTTTCTTTTCTTAAAACACCTCCCTTTCACAGCAGAACGAATCACCCTCGTCACTTGTCTTCCCTTCTCATTCACTGCGACTCTTTTCTTCTCAGGTATCTAGTCGCACACTCTTGCTTTTGCTTCTCTGAGTTTCTCGATTTAACCGACCACAGTGTCTACTCACCAGAGCACACAATCGGTGAGAGACATTCAAAGTAGCGAAAGAGAACCACAAACACCCACACACCCACCCACACGTTCACTCCCACACACCGATTCACACGATGAATTACGGTGGTATCCCTTCTGAGCAGCCGCAGCAGGCCCCACCAAGTTACGGTGGCGGCTCCTACTCCCCGGCAGCGGCTCCGCAAGAATCCAAGCTGAACAAGGTGAAGGTGACGTGGCGCAAGTTCACGCGGACGTGGCAGCGCTACCTGGATGCCAGCGTGCCACACCGTGCGATGCGATGGGCACTCTTCGCTTTCCTGGCCCTGCTGTACATTGCACGCGTAGTGAGCTACCGTGGCTTCTACATCATCACCTACGCCTTGTGCATTCATCTCCTGTACTTGCTGCTGATGCTGATCACGCCCCTCTCCGACCCGGAAACCAGCGGTGGCGACAGCACCTCCCTCCCGACCAGCAAAAAGAACGAAGGAGCCGACGGCGATAGCGAGTTTCGCCCGTTCCAGTCTCAGGTGCAGGAGTTTGTTGTGTGGTGCAGCATGGCCAAGGTTCTCTCTATCTGCCTCTTCCTCACAATGTTTCCGTTTCTCAATATTCCGGTTTACTGGCCTATCTTGCTCATTTACTTCATTATCCTCTGCGGCACACAGATGGGCAGTCGCATTCGGCACATGATCCGCTACGGGTACGTTCCCTGGAGCGCGGGGAAGCCCAAGTACGTGCCCAAGAACAACGTGTGAGGACGTGGACGGCATCGATGAGCACGTGACGCCAAACGTCTCCGATTGAGTGGTTTCACGTAAAAGAGTTGACGCCCCGACACACACCGAACATCACAAATTCAAATTATCTGTTTGTTTTTCTCTTTTCCATTTTGCTTAATGCTTCTGTGTGTGTGTATGTGTGTCCGTTCCTCAGTCGAACGTTCGCGTGGGCTTTCTTCGTCTCGTTCTGTATTTCACCTCGCACAATCTTCCGGCTTTTTTCGCTCGCGACGTGTATAGCTTTTACTGTGCATGTTCGGATGCACGCATCTATGCGAATCCGTCACTCCAGCAAACAATAACGACACCAAAACACATCAACAATTAACAGAAGCAAGAAACACAGCAAATCGACTGCCTGGTTCACCGAGTCAGAAGTCAACGTGACCGTCGTACACAGCTCTGTGAGAGAGAGAGAGAGTGCAACAAGTTGTGACGGTATCACACTCAATGTGCGCGCGACTGGTGGACTGCTCGGCAACTCCACGGCGATGCGCAGTCATGCATGATGGCTACTTTTTCAAAACGTCTCGCCTGGCTTATGCGAGTGGCTCGGTAGTCCCTCTCACAGTACACACACGGACACACACACACGCGAGGTCTATTCCCCCTCCTCCCCGTGCACTGAATGCCCTTCTTGTGCTCACACACTCGTCAACCCAACGTCTCCCCCCTCCTCTGCTCTTCCCTCTTCGGACACTACTCAGTGTGTGAACGGTTCCTGTGGTGTTTTTTCTTTTGTTTGCTTCCACTTCTGACGCAAAACAGTATAAAACAACAACCACAACAACACCTTTCTTTCCTCACCCCCCCCCTTCTAGCTTTGCTTCTTCTTTTTTTTTTTCCACACTTGCCTCTGCCTCTCTCTCGAGTCGCATCATCATCATACCCTCTGCGTGTTTCCTCGTTTCGTGAGTCGCACCTTATTGTTATTGCTGGTGTGCTTGCTATCGTCCCGGCCTGTTTCCTTGCTCCGTCTTTCTTCTTGTTTTTTTTTTGCCTAGCATATCTCGTCAAGGCGTCACGATGTCGAACGAGAAGGGCGCGTGCCAGACAAAGAACACCGTCCGCACAAAGGACGGCGAGGAGGAGAAGGAGATCATTCCCTTGGATCAGGATGATATCGCACTGCTGAAGCTGTACGGCTCCGGCCCCTACCACGCCTCTGTCAAGGCTCTCGAGGACTTCGTCAAGAACAAGGCCGACCAGCTGAACAAGCTCTCGGGCCTCAAGGAGAACGAGATGGGCCTGGCGCCGCCAATGCAGTGGGACCTGAACGCGGATCGCCAGGTGGCGGAGAAGGAGAACCCCCTGCAGGTCGGCCGCTGCCTGCGCATTCTGGACAAGGACACCGATCACGCACGCTACATCATTAGCGTACGCGACTTGGCCAAGTACGTGGTGAAGCTCGGCGACCGTGTGGCACCCGAGGACATTGAGGAGTCCATGCGCGTCGGCATTCTGATGAGCTATAGCAAGATCCAGATTGAGATTCCCCTGCCGCCGCGCATTGACCCGTCCGTGTCCATGATGCAGGTCGAGGAGAAGCCCGACGTGACCTACGCCGATGTCGGTGGTGTCAAGGAGCAAATCGAGCGCATTCGCGAGGTCGTCGAGCTGCCGCTGACGCACCCGGAGAAGTACACGCAGCTCGGTATCGACCCGCCGAAGGGTGTGCTGCTCTACGGCCCACCCGGCACAGGTAAGACGCTGCTGGCCAAGGCCGTTGCCAACCGCACCGATGCGACGTTCATTCGTGTCATTGGTTCTGAGCTAGTGCAGCGCTACATTGGCGAGGGCGCCCGTATGATTCGTGAGATCTTCCAGCTCGCGCGCACCAAGAAGGCGGCCATCATCTTCTTCGATGAGGTCGACGCGGTCGGCGGGAGTCGTGGCGGCGGCGACGGCGATGATGAGGTGCAGCGTACGATGTTGGAGATGGTGAACCAGATGGATGGCTTCGACTCACGCGGCAACGTCAAGGTGATCATGGCGACCAACCGCCCAGATACCCTGGACCCCGCCTTGACGCGCCCCGGTCGTATGGACCGTAAGCTTGAGATTGGCCTGCCCGATCTGGAGGGCCGCACGAACATTCTTCGCATTCACTCCAAGTCCCTCTCCTGCGAGAAGAACATTCGCTTTGAGCTGATTGCGCGCTTGTGCCCCAACACGACCGGTGCCGATCTCCGCTCTGTGTGCACTGAGGCGGGGATGTTCGCCATTCGCGCACGTCGCAAGACGATCAACGAGAAGGACTTCCTGGACTCTGTGAACAAGGTCGTCAAGGGCCAGCACAAGTTCAGCGCCACGGCCAAGTACATGGTGTACAATTGAGACATGTTGTTGTTGTGTACGCGCCTGCCGTGTTTGTGTGCGCTTGTGATTTGTTCTCTTTCTTTTGTTCGCTTTGTTGGATGTCGGTCTCGTTCGCACCGCCAGACGTTTCTCCCTCTCTCTCTATTACCAATGTCTTTATGGCGCCTATTTCAAACCTCAAGCAGACAAACTAACAAACAACAAAGCAGACAAAGATATTGCAGTGCCGCCGCGCGCGCGACCGTCGCGTTCGCACGGAATTCGCTGAGGTGGTCAACAACACTGTCTCACTGTCAGCATTCTACTGCGAAGTACGGCGATATGTGTGTTTGTGTTGATCGTTGGCGCTTCTCAATGTCGCATGTACTCACATCCCGACACACCAAAGAGTGAGAGAGAGAGTAGCACTCGGTAGCTACCTTGTATGGCATCTCCATCTCTCTCTTTCTCTCACGTGCTGTTGCATCCGTTTCGCAAGCGGTCTCTTCAGAGGTTGCTTACGACCCACCTTGGGTTTTGTCCGTCAGAATCATCGACATACTTTTGTTGTCCACACTCACGTACACTCTCGTCCTCCTCGTTCCCTCTCTCTCTTTCCTCTTCTTTTTTGTTTCTCACCCGCTTCTTGCCCCCCCCCCCCACACACATGTACACTCCAATAGGAGGTGAAGAAGTAATTTTGACCACGCCAACAGTTGTGCAGTCTCCTACTGCCGTCTTGCCAATCTGTTGGTATTTTCTTCCGTTGTTTGCGGTTCCACGTAGCGACGTTGGCTGTATCGCACACTTCACAGGTTTCTAGACACACGACACACACTGGAAAGCTGCCCCGCACACTAAACCAAAACGCACGCGCGAGGATTGCCGCTTTCCACCACTGTTTTTGTTTTTCTAATTATCGTGCCACTAGATCCTGAACATTTTCGTCACACCCTTTTTTTTCCGTTGTGCTCCGCACCTCATTTTTCGTTTCTCCCCTCCTTTCGATCATCACTTGTTTTTTTAAAATCCTCCTTCACCCCACCACCCATTTTTCTTTCAACCACATCAATTCATCTCGTCACACATACTCAATCAACGCGCGCGCTCATGCCACCTCGTAGCAGTTCCATTGAGGTGTCCATCCGCGTCCGCCCAATGCGGAAAGAGCTCGGCGAAACCGCGTCCGCCTGGAAAATTTCGCCCACGACGCTCAGCGAGCTCGCCAATCCGGACACCCGCTTCACCTTTGATCACGTCTACGACACCGCCTCCGACACACATGCACTGTACAACGAGTGCGTGCGTAACCAGATCGTCGCCCGCGTCGTGCAAGGCTTCAACGGCACCGTCTTCGCATACGGGCAGACGGGCAGCGGCAAGTCGTTCACCATGCTGGGCGGCCGCACCGCACAGGGCACGTCACCCGGTCTCGTCTCGCTCGCGGTGGTGGACATCTTTCAGAAGCTCGCTGAGCAGCAGCAGCAGGACGAGCGACGCGACGGTTCCGCCTCGCCCCGCACCGGCAACGTGAGCGTGTACGTCTCCATCATTGAAATCTACAATGAGCAGCTGCGCGATCTCATGCTCGAGGGGAGGGCACAAGCGACTGCCTCGCCACCACCTCCGCTGGCCATTCGCGAGAACGAGTTTGGTGTGTACGTGCACAACGCGATGCGCGCACGCGTGCACTCGGCGCAGGAGTGCCTCGAGCTGATTCGCCGACACGTCGCCTCACGGGCGGCCGGTGCGACCGCGATGAACGAGAACTCGAGCCGCTCTCACTGCATTATCCGTCTCCACGTGGAGCGGACCGTACCCGTGCCACCGTCTGAGCGACGACGCCGTGGTGGTGGCAGCAGCAGCGATGATGACGACGACGATGACGACGACAACGGCCTCGGATCAGGTGCGCGTGCGGCGCGAGGGTCTTCCTCGCGGTCCTCAAAGGCAATGACGGCGGCAGGACGCGGCAGCGACCCAGCACCCGAGAAACTGATCGTGTCCACGCTCAACTTGGTCGATCTCGCCGGGTCCGAGCGTGTGGCGAAGACGGGTGCGACCGGCGTCCGCATGGTCGAAGGCGGGCACATCAACAAGTCCCTCACCACCCTCACCACCGTCATCAACCGACTGACGGAGATGCGACTCCAGCAGCAGCGGCGCGGCGGTGGCGGCAGCGGTGCGGCGCCTCCCCTCTCGGCGGCGTCGTCCTTTGTGCCGTACCGCGATTCACGCCTCACACACCTGCTCAAAACAGCCATCGGTGGCAACTCGTTCACGTGCATCTTCTGCTGCGTCACGCCGTCCCTCGAGAACGTGGACGAGTGCCGCAGCACGTTGCAGTTTGCGTCGCGGGCGAAGCACATTGAGAACCGCGTCCAGCTGAACGAGGTGGCCGACCCCAAGATTCGCCTCCGTGAGATGGAGCGGAAGCTCCGCGAAGCGCGGCAGATGCTCGTCGCGCAGACGCTCTACCTCTGGAGTAAGGAGGTGCGCATCAAGAACCTCGTGGGCCAACTCAGCAGCATCGGCGTGGAACCAGGCGTTGGTGCTGACGCCGGCTTGCAACGGGGAAACGCCCGGCGCGCCGCAGATGGGGCTGGTGGTGGTGGTGGTGTGGCGGACGAGATGGGGCCCAGCGGCCAGCAGCGCGCCATTATCGAGCAACTCACGGCGGAGAACGAGGCGCTGCAGGAGGCGCTCTCCAAGGCACGCGCTGACAATACCACCACCACCAATACCAAGAGTGATGGCACTGCTGATGGCCACGCGGCTTCCGTGGTGGCACTGCAAAACTCCATCACTGAACTCGACAGCATCTGCCGTGATTTGGAGGCTGAGAACAGACGCCAGGCCGACACGATCAAGCGCCTGGAGGGTGAAAAGGCCGAGGCGACGGAGCTCGTGGAGGCGGTCGACGCGGAACGGGCTCAGGTCAAACACGAACTGGACCTTGTGAAGGCGCAGCTCGAGACAACGCAGCGTCGGCTCGTGGAGAAGCACCGCGGTGACGCCTATCTTGAGGAGCTGACCCGCCTTCACATTGAGCACCAGCAGCTGCAGCACGTGTGTGCGCAGTGGAAGGAGCGGTACGGCCAGGACACGTCCGCACTCACGCAACAAACGCGCAAGCTGGAGGACAAGCTCGCCGACCTCGACGACGAGAAGGAGGAGGTGAAGGACCAGCAGCGGCTGCTCAACTCGTATCTCTGGCGCTTCCTGAGTATCGCGTCTCTTGCCACCAGCGGCCGCGTCGTGCGGGACCCCGTCAACATGGACGAGGCTGTCCCTCAGGCACGCGTGAACGCCGCGCTGCGTGATCTCGCCCAGTACGTCAACCAGACACAGACCTCGTCCCAGACTCGAAACGGGACGACAGACACCGCCTCCACCACCGCTGTGAGCGACGCGATGGCTGGGAAGTTGCAAGAGCGTATTCGTGTGCTGGAGACGGAGCTGGCGAGCAAGGACGCGCTGCGTGATGTCATCGTCGACACGAAGCTGAAGCGGATGCAGGAGCTCGTGCTGCGCGTGTACGCGATGAACCAGGCTCTCGTGGCGGAGATGCGTGGATGCTTCAACGACAATGAACAGGTGTTTCAGGTCACTGACTCACACCCGCGCGTGGCGTCGGAGCTGTCCAGCGCGGGTCTCTATCCGCGTTCGTTCGCCGACGCACTGAGCCGCGCACGGTACGCGCAACCTCCCGCGAGGCCTTTTGGCCATAACTGAGAGAACACGAAAAAGAGACAAAAAATCAAACAGACAAAAAGGCAATGGTATTCCGTTCACGTTTGTGAAGCACCAGGGAACGGAACGGCATCCTGACCTCCTCGTGATGGCATATGCTGTCCTTCATGGCACCGTTGTCGCTGTGGACGAATAACAATAGTGATCACAGCACTGCTAGCGGGCACTTGCCAGACTCGTGATTGGCGCACGGCTGTGTGTCTGTGCCTGCATGTGCATGCAAACGCGTGCCTTGTTCCTTTTCCTTTCCTCACGTTGTCTTCACTTGCTTCTCCTTCCCCCCTCCCCCTTTCGTACTCTCTTTTTCGGTGTCTCCTTGTCGTTGTTGTTTTTTTGTTTGACACGCATGAACTAGAGATTCGTGCGTTGAAAACAAAAACGGGCAGCAAGTACAACAGGTTGTCCTCCTGCTGCGTCTGTTCTTGGCACAATCACCACTGTCTCCTACCATCTCTTGTACAATGAATACACATCAAGTGGCGGGTCGGCATGGCTCGTTCATGACGCAATTCGTGCGGCCCGCGCGGTCCCGGCTCCCCACACGGCAGGCCATGCTGCGCGCGAACAGTCGCAAAGCCGTCAACAGGCGACTCGTGCTACCCCTCGACGCGCACCAGTGGTCCCGCGCGTTCGAGGTGCTCGGCTCCCGCTACGCCCGCCTCGGCCGCACCGCTGAACACTACCAGGACGTCGTCCGCGACATGGCGGCGCACGGCAAAACGCAGCAGGAGCGCGCGGGGATCGTCGAGGCGCTGGATCGCGTGCGGGAGCAGGCCTTCGCGGAGGAGATCCCTGTGAGCCGCTCGCTGTGGAGCACGCTCGTGTACGCCTACTGCGAGCTGGACCGCCCAGAGGAGGCACTCGAGGCCTTCGACCAGGCACAGCGGCGCTTCACGTACTCGAGCGCGACGCTGCAGTACATGGCGGAGCTGCTGCTCCCAGTCATCTGCCGCGCGGGCCAGTACGAGGTCGCGTCGCAGATTGTGGCCACGCATTTTTCCCAGGATGGCAAGCACAGCCAGCACGACGGCGCAGCGATCCAGCAGTGGCTTGCTGAGGCTGCGGCGCGCGCGGGTGTGGTGCCAGACAAGGTCACGTCACTTTTGTCACCCCCACCACCTGCAAGCACAACACCACAGGGAGAGAACGGCGTCACCTCTTCTTCACCATCAACGGGCGCCTCTGCGTCACGCATGCGCACCGTGCACTCTCTCTTTATGCAGGACAACAACAACACGGCACCTCAGGAGGAGCCTCACCATATCTCGCAAGCGTTTCCACTGCGTACCGAGACGCTCTCGTCGACCAGATGCAACAAGACTGCGGACGACAAAAACGCTGACGCGCTGTCCCGACTGAGCACATCGGCGCTGCGGAGTCTCATGAAGACGGCCTGTGCGGACCCTGAGGTGCAGCTGCCCTGCGCGATCCGCTGCTGGGGGCTCCTCTTTGGGCCCTGGGATTCTTTGAGCACCATTCACAGCGCTCTTCCAGCACCGCGCCTGGCGAGGCCAGCGCCGATTGAGGTGCGCGAGATGCTCAACGCGCTCGTCGTGGCGGGCCAGTGGCGGGACGCGCTGGAGCTCTTTGCGCGTGTCTTTCTGGGCTGCGGCGCGGAACCATTCTTGGCAGAGGCGAGCCAGATCAATGCCCCCGCCCGAGAGACGCTGTTCGACCTGCCCGAGAGCGCGCGTGGCCCGCTGCGCTACGGCGACATCCCACTTGACGAGATCACACTGAACCTGATCTTCTCTGCGTTCCCCCACGAATCCGCGACCGTGGCGGTCGCGCCGTCCACGACGTCGCCAGCACCTCCGCGCAGCACGGACGCCTCCCTCAACGTGACGCGCGTGCTCACCCCAACGCCCGCGGTGAGGCTTCTCGACGTGCTGCTCTGGCACCGCGATGATGCGGAACTGACCGATCGCATGATGGTCATCGTCGCCAGTGCGCTGATCCAACTCGGGCAACTGTCGCGCGCCGCGGAGCTGCTGCAGCGCACACCGGCCTTTGACATGCGGCCCGGCAAGAAGGTGGACATGCGCGTCCCGTCGGAGCCCAGCGCACGCGCCGTCCGCGAGCAGCTGTGCTCGACAGTCTACTTTCTGCATGCGTGCACAACAGCTGAGATGCGGATTCGTACGCTGCAGCAGTTCCCGTTCTTGTTTCCGCCCGAGGTGTTTCGCCACCTCCCTCCACCGGAGGAGCTCAAGGCCATGCTGGCCGAGATGCAGGCGGCTACGACCAAGTCTGCAGCTGCTGCGGGGGCGGCGAACGACACCGACAGCGATGAGGCGCGCCTTGCCGCGTTACTCGCGGCAAAGACCCCGACCTCGATTCGTCCCTCACGCCACCACTACTTCCCCGCTCGCGCCACGTCCGTCCTCACCGAGTCGCAGGAGGCGGCGATGCAGCGTGACTTTGTGCGCCTGCTGGATCGCAAAGAGGAGGCGTTCCACGGCAGCCACGCCGACGCCGACAAGGACCCGCGGCCGATGCCCAAGGGCCTGCACGACCACGCCAGTGGCTGGGACTTCTTTGGCCGCGGCGGGGAGATGGTGTTTGCGAACCACCGCCGAACGCCACACCTGCTCAGCATGCGGCCAAAGGTGATGCGCGCACTCGCCGACCCGTACCGCAGTTGGAACCCCAAGCTCAACAGCAGCCTCGCCCACAAGGAGAATGTGCTCAAGTGGAACGGCAAGAGCGCGGTGTGAGAGATAGAGAGACAGGCAGCGCACGACTGTGTGCGTATGCTACCACGTCTGCACCTCTCCCTTTTTTTTCTTTACAGTATTTGTTTTTGTTTCCCTTTCGCAAGTTGAGAAGGCAACCATGCGACGTAATGAAATAAAGAAAAAAAAGCAAACACAATCACAAAACACAACAACAACAACGAGAAGAAACGGCCTCACATGCGACACAGAGGTGGTGTGAGAGTATACATACAGCCACACGCAACACACTTGCCTCTGATTTCATCACACCCTCACTTTTACCTCCTCGCACTTCTCCCTCCCTCCCCCATTCTTTGGATATTCCGTTCGTTTTTGTTGTTGTTTGTTTCCTGCCAAGCAGCGATGAAGCCGACTCAGCTACTCCGTGCCAAGCTGGACGCTGTGCGGAAGGCTTCACAGGTTGCCGAGGTCAAGGCCCCACCACCACCCCAGGAGGTGAAGCTGAGTGCGGCCGCTGCAGACCTGCCCGAACACATCCGCCAAGTGACCGATGCCCGCAAGCTGAACTCGCAGACGCCGTTCTTCAAGTGCCCGGCCTGGGCTGACCTACCCTCGAAGGCCTACCACCTCTTCGTCACGCGCGACGGCGTGCCGTTCCCTGCGCTCGAACTGCTGCGCTTCCCGTTCTATCTGCTCGGCAAGAGCCCGGTCTGTGACTACGTGCTGGAGCACCCGTCGATTAGCTCCGTGCATGCCGCCATTGTGTTTCACAAGGCTCAGAACTGCTTTGTGCTGGTCGATCTCGCCTCGACAAACGGCAGCCGCGTGGATGGGAAGGTCGTCGAGGCACGCAAGCCTGTGCCGCTGCCCGTTGGGGCGGTGCTTCAGTTTGGCTACAGCTCGCGGCAGTACACCGTCTGCGCGGGACCGCCGCCAAGTGCGAAGCGAATCCGGGAGGAGCAGGAGGAGGCGATTCAACTCAAACACAAGGCCGAGCTGCCATCCCCATCCCCCGCACCATCCCCTGCACCAGCCGTTCCCGTGTCACTCACAACAGCAGCCTCCTCCTCCTCTCCCAATCACGCGCACGATAATACACCCGCCACACCGGCACAACCACCGCGTGCAGACGTGGCAGCTCATGCTGTGGGTGTCTCTCGGAACGACGCGGCGGCGAGCTCTGCTGCTCCCGTAACGTCACCACCTGCAACCGAGGGGCCGGCTGAGGAGGTGAAACGGATGCACCTGTTTCAGCTCGTCATTAAGCACAAGGATGTCAAGAACCCGGTGTCCAAGGGCCGCAACAAGGGCGAAATCATCACCCGCTCCGCCGCTGACGCTGTGCAAATGGCCCAGTTCATTCTTCGTCAGCACGAGGCGAGCCACGCTGAGGAGCAGGCGAGTGGTGCAGGTTCTTCAAAGAAAAAGGCCCCGTTTGTGCCGTGGACTGTCGAGGCGTTCACGGCGGCCGTTGTCGAGTACTGTGAGATGTCAAACGCCAAGAAGAAGGGCGATCTTGGCATCGTCGAGGAAGGCACGTTTGCACCCGCGTTTGACGAGGCCGCGTTTCGCCTGCGACGACACGAGGTCAGCCAACCGGTGGAGACGGAGCTCGGCATCCATTTGATCTACCGCTGTGATTGACAGTCGCGCGTTGAATGGAGAGATGGCCCCTCAGTGTGACATAACTATCCTTGTTGCTTGGTTGTTGACCTTTTCAAACAAAGAAAGAAAAACACGATTGCCGAAGAGGCTGCGCGTAAGAAGACAGAGCTGTCATGAACACCACAAACAGGATTATCTAACACCATCACCTGATTGAAAAGTCAGACGAAAAACAAGAAACGATGCTTCTCCTTTTGCTGTTTCCGTCGTTGCGGTGTAGAGCCGCGTAAAAAGCACATATCGCCAGACACGAAAGAAGCTATCACACAGCTTTTTCTGGACTCACTCACAATAGGTATCGAAGCCAAAAAGAAACCCTCAAAAAAAAAACAACAACTCTCCACTCTCAGTACTCGCAACGTCAACAGCCTGTGTCTCCGCCCTCTTCTCTCCCTGTCACACTTTTTCCTCTTCTGCGACGACTGTTTTCCCATAGGTTGATCTCCGACACCGAGCACCACTCACTCAGTGTGCACTTTCATTGTGTTTGTGTGGTGGTGTCATTTCATCAGCTGTTCTACCAGTTCTGTACTGAGTGAACACGGTTCCTCTTGATCTCCTTTCCCCAAGTTTTTGTGCTTTTTCTGGCAACCCGGCTCATCTTGTGATTAGCTCTCTCTCTCTCTCTGTGTTTTTCTGTGTTTTGCTTTGTCTGCGAGCAAAATGGAGGCCCTCATTATCACGATTCTGCGTACTTTGCTCGCACCCGCACCCATCACGCATGCCGATGCGCAGGGGGCGGAGGTGTTTGTCTTTGATGTCTTCACCCCCATCGAACTGCTCCGCGAAGGCCACGAGCACACCACGAACTGGTCACCGAAAGCGGCCATCACGCCTGATGACCGCGAGATGGGCTACGTGCTGGCAATACGACCTGACGTGTCAGCCCCAACCACAGCAGCCACAACGACTAGCAGCGACGTGCGCGGCCCCGCACTTACGCCCGCGCCGAAATGGAGCACCGAGCAGTCCGCCTTTGGTGCTGACCCGACGGCCACCGATGCGTACGATCACAGGGACGGCACGGCTGGGAGACGCAGCGGTGTGCAGCTCGACGAGGACGAGGCGCGCCTGCGCGGTGGCAGCAGCCCGCCGTCCAGCAACACGTCCCGCGGGCGCCCCTCAAACGGCGATCGCCGACTTGCCGAAGAGGACGAGGGCGAGCCGCTGCCGCCCCAGCGCATCGACTTGCTGCACCGTGCGGCCTTCCTCATCTGGGTCTCCGCGCACTTCCTGTCGTCACGCTCACCGCAACTCTTGCCGGCGCTCACTGCCGCCACGAGTGGACCGCCGTCCGCTTCTGGGACCGCGGCGTCTGCGGCCGTCGCTGCCCCACGCACGGCGCGCGTCCCCGCACACACGGTCGAGCTGTGGTGCCAGGAGTTCCAACGTGCCCGCAACCGCGATGTCCTGTTTTGCGACGCCCTCTGCGTGCGCCCGTGGGACGTGATCGGGGTGGAAACGGAGACGATCTTCCTGACCGCGCGCGATCGACGCATTCAGGCGCTCACTCTCGCTGTCGAGAGTTCGGCTACTGGCGCGACACCAGTGCCGTCTTCACCACATTTCACGCCACAGCTGTCCTCGTCTGCGTTTGCGGCACCTTCGGGTGTGTTTACCACCACCAGCGCCACAACAGCTGCCGAGTCCAACAACACGGCCGCGAACGCTGGTCCGGGTGCAGCGGACGAACCCGACATTCAGGAGTACTGCTTCGCATTCCACAGTGGCGGCCTCACCCGTTTCGTGACGGCCCTGCGGTCCTTGCTGCCGCCGCGCATTGTGCGGGACATGATGCTGCAGCAGGCGGCGAGCGTCAGCTCGATTCAGGTCACACAGGCCTCCGCGGCGACATCGGCTGCGCGTTCAACAGAACCGACGGTGACTGGGACGGCGGCAGCACGCAGCCCGACCGCACGGCGTGCACCTCCTCCTCCTCCTCCTCCTCCAACGGACGCCATCCCTGCTCAACAGCCGTGTCACCCCAACGCGGTCCCCAGCACCTTGTCGAGCGTGAGTTGTCGAGCGGAGCCGCTCTCTGTGAGTGACAGCGACGGGCCCACACCCAACTCCGGACGGGGCTCACAGCGACGTCACGGCACGTGGAAGGCGGTGTCCAAGTGGGCCAACGCCTCGCTGCAAAAGATGAAGGACTCGTGGCAAGTCACCGGCGGCAATCCGCTGCAGGGCCCGGGTGGCGAGGCCGGAGAGGAGAGTGACGGTGACATGTTCGCCATTCCCACCTCGGCCGCCTTGACGTCGTCATCGGTCTCCTCGCAGCCAGCGTCGTCCTCGGCGTCTGTTCTTTCTCGGCACGCCGACCCCGAAGTATCGCTTGTGCCGGTGCTGACGGTCCCACCGCTGAACAACAACAGCACCATCAGCAACAGCCATACACCCAGTTACGTACTCCCTGCCACTTGTGCGTCGGCGCCTGCGAGCACGACAGCCCCCACGGCACCGTCGCGCAGCACCGCGCCGCCTGTGCCGCCATCGCCAGAGTCTCCCGCGCCTCTCGTCCCACTGTCGGAAGACGAATGGCTCAACTGCTTCATGGCGAATGGCAGCCTCGACCCGGCCAAGTTCGAACGCGCGCGTAAAAAGGCGTTCTACGGCGGCGTGATGTCCAGCGTGCGGCAGGAGGTGTGGCTCTATCTCCTTGGCGTCTACCCCACCACAGCCTCGACCGGAGAGCGGCTGGTGCTGTCCGCGGAGAACGCAGAGCTGTACGCCCGCTGCAGCGATCAGTGGCAGTCGTTTACGCCGGAGCAGCTCGCACACTTCCAGCAACTCCGCTCGACAATCCAGGCGGTGGACAAGGACGTGGCGCGCACGGACCGCAACCTGGACGCATACCGCGACGACAAGTCCGCCAAGCTGCAGGTGCTGCAGCGGGTGCTGCTCGCGCACGTCATGCTGAACTTTGATCTCGGCTACTGCCAGGGCATGAGCGACGTGCTCTCGCCACTGACGCTTCTGTGCGACTCGGAAGAGACGATATTTCTTCTCTTTCGCTCCGCTCTTGGACGGGCGATGCGTGCCAACTTCTCGATGGACAACCGGACAGGGATGCCAGCGCGTCTGCGCGACCTGCAGGCCGTGGTGCGTCACTTCTTCCCGCAGCTCTACGAACATCTGCGGGCGAATGCGTCGGATAACATGATGTTCTGCTTCCGCTGGGTCCTCATGCTGTACAAGCGCGAGTTTGCCACCGATGCGCTCTACAAGCTGTGGGACGTGATCTTTGCCGCACCAGCGGATGGAGACTTTGACCTCGTCGTCGCGGCGGGGCTGCTGAAGGGGCTGGGCTCGCAGCTGATGGGCCTTCGCGGCTGCGATCGCATCGTCATGTTCGCGAACAACCTCAACGGCAACGTGTCGGTGGAGGCTGTGATCTGGTACGCACACGACTTCTACAACCAAATGTGCGTTGAGCACGCGCGGCTGGCGAGCTTGCGCGCGGGTAGCGCCACTTCCTCAGTCAGCGTCGCGCACGTGAGTGTGCACAGTATGGCCGCACTCTGCATCGTCTTCGACGGCCCCTTACCACGAGAGGAACTGTGACAGCCTGCAACGCAAGGCTCATCACTGGCCCACACACATACATACATACACACACACACACACAAACATACAGCGTGACCACAATGCCGTATCTTGACATCATTCCCGCGCTGTGATGCTTATCGCTTTTTCTTTTTCCCTTTGTTATACTGGCGGCGCTCGTACTCCAACATGATCCCCCCCCGTTATCCTCCACAAAAATGCGACCTTAGAAGTATTGAGTGTCACGGTGTTTCACCTTCTGCGCTTTTCCCTCGTGGAACATGCTGTTGTGGCGTCATGGGAGTTGAGTCCGCCACGACTCTACACGTCTGCACTATCCTTGGACGCACGGGCGACAATCAGGTGTGCCTCTCCACGTCACTTTTTGCCGTTTCTGACATTGAGTTATCTTCCTCCTCAAAATAACACGTCACCCGGACTCTTTCTTCCTTCTTCCTTCTTGTTTTCGTCTCTGTGGGTGATGTTCAGGCGCGATCACGTCCAGATCTTGTGTGTGTGTGTGTATGTAGACTTTCTTCTTTTTCTGCTTCCTCGGTCTTCGCTCCATGTCAATGCACAACAGCAATGCGTCTCCGAATGACAGTGCCGCCGCGCCGCCACGTGCGAGCGGCCACAGGGACAACGCGCGCTCCCTTCTCCAGCGACTTCACGCCACACCTGTCAAGTTGCTTCCACTCAAGCTGAACGCGCTGCTGCCGTCACAGGGCCCGTCGGTCGTGGCACAGTCCGCTGTGCCGTCACGAGACAGTTTCGGTCCGGTTGCGACTGAGCGGCAACGGCTCCTCAACGACACCAGAGGCCTCGGCACGCACGATGTTCTCATTGCACAGTATGATGCCGCCGCCGCGGCCACTATCAGCAGCAACGGCAGGGGCGGTGTGACCCCCACGCTTGCCACCACTTCCACTGCGGGAGATGGGATTGCGGTGCTGCATCACTGGCAGCTTCACATGGCAGCGCTTCACACTATGCGCGGCGGTCGAGTCGCGTTGGTGTACGCACCCGGTACGCAGACCTTCAGGCTTGACGCCTTTGTCAATCAGCTTGAAGCACTGGTGCGCTCGAACCCAGCGATGCCGTACGAGGATGGCGGCGTTTCTGTTGAGGACGCCGTGGCGGGGCAGCAAGCGCGTGTGCTCTCGGCGCTCGGCCGTCTCACGGTTGTGTCGTGTGAGGACGCGGAGGACTTGTCCGTGTTCTGCCGATCCTTCTCCTTTTCAAAGCCCACCCCAACGCGGGCCTCGTCGACGCTTGTCGTGCCGCTGGTGATGTGCTTCGGATTCGCTGGGCAGGGCAGTTATCTGTTCCACTACGAACGCGCCGCCGGACGGGAAGTACCGCTACGCCATTGGCTGCTCTGTGAGCTGCGGCAGCGTGTGCCGTGCGCGCTGGTCATTGTGGAGTGGCCGCACGGCGCTGCGTCGTTCACCAGTGGCTGGAAGCGCGACCGCGACGGCACCACCAACAACACACCCACCAGGACGACACCAGCTTCCCATGCCGCACACTCTGATGTCGTGTCCCGTCTGGCAGCACCGCATCGCCATCGCCACGCTAGCGACGACGACAACAACAGCAATAACAATGCCAGGAGCGCAACCACGCCCATCGCAGAACTCACAGACAGTCAGTTCTATTGTCTCACACTCAGCCCTGCGATTGCAACGTTGCAGAAGGTCCGCTTGTCTGACGGCACGAATGCACACCCCACGGCCGCTCCATCCGCGCGTAACCTGCCCTCACACCTGGAGCTGACGAGACCCGAGGCATCACCTGTCTCAGGTCTCTCTGATGCGCGGCATACCCGGCCACGAGCCGAAACCAACTCGGGCAGAGCGGGCCAGTGCGCCGTGGAGGAGCAGACGAGTATCGCCTTCACGTTCTCAGAGTTCGCTGACCTTCTGTGATACGCGTGCGCACGTGAAGACAACTGTATTTTTTTTTTGGCACAACTTGGTTTACTTTTTGCGGTTACAGAACACTCATAATTCCCTTCGTCATAAAGAAAGCTGTTGCGCTTCTCGACACGCTCCCAAACACACTATATTTCACATATCCCCGCACACATGACTCACGTCTCTTTCCCTTCCCTCTCCCTCTCTCTCTCTCAAAAAAAAAAAAGTGTGAAGCCTGTTCTGTGCGTGTTCTGTGTTCACCACCGTGACATCTTTTTTTTTGTTTTTTTCGTCGCGCTAAGTCAAGCAGCCTGCTAACAAAATAGCGGGCCATGGACGAGGAAGAGGCTCTGCTCGAGCTCCAGTTGGAGTCTGAGGCGCCGGTTGGCGTCGTGGGTGGAGACGCGGAGGGAGATCGCTGGGCGCAGATCGAGGAGGACATCCGCCAGGAGCAGCAGGAAGCCCGTGAACAGGCCGCATCCGACGAAGGGGATGAGGATGATGATGACGATCACGACAACCAGCACGGCGAGGGCAGCGACGACAGCGACGACGACGACGGTGTGGATGACGGCGATAAGGAGGCCGCGGAGGCAGCTGGTGCCCCGCAGGCGAATGGTGGCGACGAGGACTTCACAGATGAGCAGCTCCTCGCTGTGGAGCGCAAGAAGGAGGCCAAGAAGTTGGGCAAAGTGCTGTACAAGCGATGGAAGAAGCTGCTCAAGCGCAGTAGCAGCAGCAGCAGCAAGGACAAGAAGAAGAAGAGCAAGAAGGACAAGAAAAAGTCCAGCAAGCGCGAGAGCAAGTCGACCTCCAAGAAGAAGGCGACCAAGGAGAGTGGCGAGTCCGCTACCAAGAAGAAGCGGAGCCGCAAGGCCACGTCGGCTGCCGTGCGTGACGTCGACGACGCGATGGACGACATCCCGTTCATGACCGACGAGGAGGCGAACCGCATGCTCATGGCCGAGGCGGGCACCTCCGGCACGCTGGGCGAAGCCGCGGCACGTCGCACGGCAGCGGGTGCACGTCGCGCTGGCGGTCTCGCTGACACGCACAAGCGCCTCACAGCCGACCAGCAGCGCCAGGCCAACGCGCAGCTCGCGAACGCCCTGATCGCGGAGATGCGGCAGGCAGCCAAGGCGGACGAAGAGGCCCTTGCGCACCCCGAGCGTGGCGCGCGCCCTCTCTTCCGTGCGCTGCTCTCTGAAAAGGTGAACTCTCTGTGCCGTCGCGAGTGCCTCTACGGCCCGCTCGTCGAAGGCGGCGTGCTGCAGGAGCTGAGCCAGTGGCTGTACTCGCTCAAACGCAACGAGCCGGCCCCGTTTGAACTGCGCACGACGGCCTTGGATGTGCTGTTGAATTTCCCGATCGTCGGTGAGGTGCGCGTGAAGCGGGCCAAGAAGAATCGCAACGGCGAGGAGATCTCCGTTGACGTCAACCAGTTCATCGGCATCGAGTGGGAGCACCTCCGCGACACCGACCTCGGCGTGGCTGTGAACTCGCTGCGCCAGCACGCCGCCGAGACACCGTCGAATCGCTCCAAGTGCATTCGGCTGCTTGAGCGTCTCAGCCGCTCGCGGCACAACGACGGCGAGGACGCGGACGGCCAGCAAAGCTCCAGTGGGCCCGCGCAGGTGTACTGGCGCACCAAGGGCGACCCGACCGTGGCGTCCCCGTTCGTCACGGTGCAGACAGGCTCCGAGGCGTTCCAGAAGGCCATTATGAAGCCGGACCCGCGCGATCCAACGTCGTACAATAACTATCTCCCGTGGCGCCCCACTGCCGTCACTGTCACGAATCTCTCCGGCGACCTCCTCAAAGTGGCCAACGGCAAGATCGGCGATGTACACCCACACGATGACAAGTAATGCCCGTCCCACTGCGAGGTGTATCTTTGTTGTGTTTTTTTTTTCGTTCGGCATTTGTGGCCGTTCCCTCTTTTTTTCTCTTGTTTTGTTTCTTTATCATCCGTTGTTCCATTGCTAAGCTCGGAGGTTGTATACCCTGCGTGGTGCGCCATCACGATGCCTATAAGAAAACAAAAAGCAAACCAGATGAGTGAAAGTGACGCACGGAAACTGAGTTTCCACACACACACACACACACACACAACAACAAAACTCCAAGAATGCTGTGCCTCCCCCGAAAACAAGACACAAGTAGAAAGTGCAATACTCATGAGCAAGGCTGGGTTGCGACACATCCCTCCAGCGTTTTTGTGCAGATCTCCGCGGTGGGACTGCCTCGGTCTTGGCATGACTCCTCATCGGCTTCACTGTCAGCGTCAGGTCTCGTCTTCGTACAACGGAGGAAGCCGTTCTGTATTCTGCACACAAGCTGAATGGCCTCGCTCATTTCGTCACTTCAACCCTAGGCATGCTTCACATCAACCGTTCCATCTCTCCTCTCTCTCTCCTCTCTCTTTCCCTCTTCGCTACCTATTTCTTTTAAAACAAATATCTTAAACGAACCTGTTCAATGTTTCCGCTCAGAGTAGGGCAACAGAGTCCTTTCCTCTTTTTCTTTTTCCTATTGCAATCCCTCCCACGGTGCGAACGGACCACGGTCACTTCGTTGCCGCGCTTTTCATATTCTCCTCGCTTCCGTGATTTCTCCCTTAACTATTCAGATCAAGAAGACACAAATCTGTCTGTTTCACACGTATTTTGTCATAACACCCACAGACACCTATAAACACGCACGCACCGAAAAAAAAGAAACAAACAAACAAACAAAGTAAAACATACAGCAAACTGATTCCCTTCACTTTATTTTACACTCTTGTTACTGTCTGCGTGCCTCTCTATATATTTCACTCTCGTTCTTTCTAGCCAGACAGTAAGGCTTCTCTCATCTTCCTTGTACATTCCCTCCTTTGGTTTTTCTTTCTTGGTGTGCCATGCGTTCCTCAGGACCCACACAGGAGCCGTCCCCCAAAGGGCAACAGCAGAACACCAACAGCAACGCGGCACCAAATGCGGCACCAGAGCAGCTGTGGACGTACAGGCCACTCGACGTCATTGGCAAGGGCTCCTTTGGCATCGTGGCACTCGCGGAGGTGGTGGAGACCGGCGACAAGGTCGCCATCAAGCGCGTGGTTCACGACCCGCATCGCACAAGCCGTGAGCTTGTGTTACTTCAGAAGATCCGACAAAGCACCAACGCGGAGACCACGGCAGACACCACGTCCGGCGCCAAACCGCACCCCGCCCTCGTACAGCTCCTCACGCACTACTACACCTCCGACTCAGCAACAGGCGGCCGCTTTCTGAACCTCGTGATGGATTACCTTCCCCTCAACCTTCACGAGCTCTCGCGGCTTCTCCCACACGGGCGACAACAGACATCCTCGTTATCGTCATCGCCAGTCGTGGGGTGTCTTGGTGAGGAGTCCAGCACGCACCTGCGCGGCTCTCCCCTCACCCCCTCACACAGCTTCGAGATGGAGGAGGTGACGGCCGGAATCACCGCCGATGAGTTTCGTGACGCGCGTGCTGGGCGACATCCACGCCGCCGACTCCGCCTCCTTTTGGTGAAGCTGATTCTGTTCCAGCTGGCCCGTGGACTGGCGTGGCTGCACCACCTGCACATCTGCCACCGCGACGTCAAACCGGGCAATGTGCTCTTCGACCCCGAGACGCTGCAGGTGCAGCTGTGCGACCTGGGCAGTGCAAAGGAGATCGTGAACAAACATGACGAACGCAATGTCTTCTACATTTGTTCACGCCACTACCGCGCGCCAGAGCTGCTCTTTGGTGCGCTGCACTACGGCTACGAGGTCGATCTCTGGTCGCTCGGCTGCATCGCTGCCGAGCTCGTCCGCGACACCGGCAAGCCACTCTTCCGCGGCAGCACGACGGTCGACCAAATGAGCGAGATTTTCAAGGTCCTCGGCGCGCCGTCGCCCGTCGAGATGGAGGAGATGAGTCCTCAAGGTGCCAAGGCGATGGCGCTCTCCTACCAGCAAACATCCGCAGACCCGTTCTCCAACATGCCAGCACCGAGCAGCGCCACGTCCACGACGACAACAGCCACCGCCGCCGCCCCAACCAGCCAACCGGAAGCGTCCGCGACGACGGCGACAGCGTCCACTTCGCAGTCGGCCTCTTCCTTCGCGCAAAGCGCAGAGCCACCCCTCTCAGCGTCACCTCACACGTACGCGGAGTGCTACGACGTGCTCAAGATCCGCGCGATGCAGTGGCCGGCTCTCTTCCCACCAGGCACACCCATGTCAGCTGTGGAGCTCGTCTCGCGGCTGCTCGTCTACAGCCCGTCCTCGCGCCTGACGGCAGCGCAGGTCGTCGAGCACCCCTTCTTTGAGGAGCTGTTCACGTTGGACTGGACCACGCTGCGTCTCGTGCGCGAAATGCTGCCGCGGCCCCAGCGCGACTCACCGCGCGACTCGTTCGCGGCTCAGTGTAGTGACGACGATGTGGCCGAGAGCGCCATCAGTGACGAACAGAAGGAGCACGACACAAAGTTGCTCAACGCGGTCTTTGGTCTGGCGCCTGGCGAGAAGGCGCTGTATTCCGACGCGTTCTCCGCTCGGCTGACTGTCAAGTATAAGCAGCTGGAACACGCGCTGAACACTCTGTAGATCAGCACGTCTTCAACACTCCTCTAGCCGCACGCGCTCACCCTCTCTGTTAATTTTTGTATTTTCCTATTTCAATTAAGGCGACGGTAGTGCTTTCTGTGTTTTTTTTCTCTCTCTTCTTCCGCTCTGTGTGTTCTGCAGCGATTCCGCTGGAGACACACACAGGTAAAAGAGAGGTGTTTTCTCAACACATTCACTCTTCTGTTTTTGTGTTTTTCCAGCGTCTTGTACACGTCCCTTTTCTCACTTTTTCTCTCCGGTAAATCAGGCGCGCATGACTTCCTCAGCAAACTCAGCACGCTTCCCAAACGAAACAATCCGAAACGAGAAGACACAGAAAGAAACAGACGCGTGCCTCGTTGCCGTGCCTCTGTGCATATATGTATGTATGCATGTGTGTGTGTGACCACGTCAACATCACGCGTCATGACGCTGTGGGTGGCTCTCACTTCACTGCTCGATCAGCGTCAACAACTTTCGTTGTCATCTCGCGCGGCACATTTTCTTTTTTTGTTTCTTTCTGGTTTCGTTGCGGTCTTTATATCCATCTGTTTTTTGTTTTGTTTTCACGTCACCTTTCAGCTTCCTCTTTCTTTCACTTGTTTCTCGGTTTCCGTGCACTCCACACACACACACACACCTATTGTAAAAGTGCTCTCTCGCCTTCCCACCCTCGCCCGATTCTTCGAACACACAGACAGAATCGATAGGGAGTCACATTCTCGAAAACCAAAAAAGCTACAACAAAAGACTTCACACTCACAATCAGAATTCGCATTCCCTCCCGAACACTGCAGGGATGCTTCGACAGATCTCATTATTTTCGTTGTTTTTTGTTGCATGTGCATTGCCCCGGTATTGCTTAATACTTTCCACGTTTCTCTGTTTTTTTTTCTCGTTTTCCTTTCTTTTCTGTATTTGCTGCTGTTGTGCTCACGGTGACAGCGATTGCAGTCACAGGTGCTCAAAACAAAAAAAAAATAGAGTTTAAGTTTCGCTTGCGCTCTTCTCCGCACTTCTTTTTCTTTGTTCCTGTTTTGAGCACGTGGCGCACCTTTTTCAGTCATTATTCACGCGCAATAGTTATTTCCCATCCCCTTTTCGCGTCATATTATAAGGTCTCTCACAGCTCTTTATGTGAGAAAGACTCCACAGGCACCAAAAATTCTCAACCGCAAGTTGTCATTAAAGCATTCCGGATCATCACTGGTGGGAGACAAGGTGTCTCCACTCGAGATGTTGCTAGCCACAACGCACGTGTCCATACCCACCCACTCTTGTCTGTGCGTGTGCATATGTGTGTGTGTGTCTTGTCTTGTAATAAAAAATCTCTGGAAGCCTACTTCCTTTTTCTTTCTTCACCTCCCTCCCACAACGTTGTTTCTCTTTCTTCTCCAATTCTCTTCACCTTCTTGTGATCACCACTATTTGTCGAAACACGCAGCTGTGTTGACCTCTGGCACTCATTTGCTTTTGTGTTTCCACAGTTTTGCGATCTTCTCTGTCTGTCTTTGACACTGGACGCGACACGGACACGTTCCCGTCTCGTTTCCCAATTTTTTTCCAAATACCCACAGCGACTGAAGCATGTTCCGTTGCCGTGCCGTTCGTCTGCTCCCCTTGAGGGCCCTCCGTCCATCACCGGTGGTGGGCCTCCGCCGTGTTGGTGCGGCGACGCTGCCTGCGCTGACAGCCTGCGCGACACCACTCTGGCACCCTCGCCGCACCTTTTTGTTTTCAGGAAGCGGCAGTGACACGTCTCTTCAGAACACTGGCGGGACTGGTCACGAGGACGTGGAGCTCGAGCAGTCCGCGCAGCACCGTCAGTTTGAGGAAACCATCGCCACGATGAAGCGCGATCGCCTGAAGCCGTACGATGCGTTCGGCTTCGTGTCCGAGGCGACCTACACCACGCCCATGGTGCTCTTCCTGGGGAACCACAGCTCCGGCAAGTCGACCCTCATCAACTACCTCTGCGGACGCGACATTCAGCAAACCGGCGTCGCACCGACGGACGACGGCTTCACGATCATCAAGCGCGGCAAGTTCGACATGAACGACGATGGCCCGACCGCCGTGAGCAACCCGAAGTTCAAGTTTCAGGTGCTGCAGCCGTTCGGCTTTAGCTTCGTGACGCGGTTTCGCATCAAGACGCGCTCGATGCCAGCCACATCCAAGTTACCGTACAACATGATGCTGGTGGACTCGCCAGGCATGATCGACACACCCATCCACGTCCGCGATCGCACATCCGAGGAGGGCCAGCTCCGCGGCTACGACTTCCTCGGCGTCACGCGGTGGTTCGCGCAGCGCAGCGATGTCATCCTCCTCATGTTCGATCCTGCCAACCCCGGCACCACCGGCGAGACGCTCGACGTGCTGACCAAGTCACTGAGCGGCCTCGAGCACAAGTTCCTCGTCGTGCTCAACAAGGTCGACATGTTCGAGAAGGTCACCGACTTTGGTCGCGCGTACGGCACCTTGTGCTGGAACCTCAGCAAGGTCATTCAGATGAAGGACATTCCTCACATCTACACCACGTGCACGCCCCAGCGCTCCATGGACGCGCCAGTGCCCACAGCGTCGCCGGCCCCTGCTGCCGTCACTACCGCCGCTGCGGCTGAAGAGGTTGCCGACGAAGCGGAGGCAGAGGCAGAGGAAAAAGAGGAAACGGCGATGCGGGCCGCTGCGGAACCTGTCGCGACTGCTGCGGCCGTGTCGTCCAGTGCGTCTGCTGTGATTCCGCCTGCCGAGCTGAATCGCCAGCGCAACGAGATCCTCGAGGAGATCCTCGCCGCACCGCTTCGCCGCCTGGACAACCTCATCACCGAGACCGAGGAGAGCGCCAAGTGCGTGCTCCTCGCAGGCAATGTGTGCCGCCTGCTGAAGCGGGAGTACACGCAACGCGTCGGTGCCGTGTACATCACCCTTGGCTCGCTGTGTCTCGCGGTGCCCCTCGCCCTGTTCAGCGTCGCACAAGTGTCGATCACCGGCACCGTCGCACTCGGCCTGGCCTCACTCGCTGGTGCGGCGATTGGTGCGCTGTGGACGCGCTCGCACCTGGAGGACTACAACGACTCCCTCCTGCACTCCATGGACGGCGTTGTCGACCGCCTCTACCCAGGCAAGGAGAAGACCAAGGAGGTCGAGCTGCGCTGGCAGAACCAGGTCAAGGCCGAAATCCTGCGACTGGCGCACGCCAACGTCGGTACCAAGACTGGCATCGCCTCTCTCCCGACGCTGCCCATGCGTGCGTCGAGCTCGATCGCCTCGCTGATCAACAACGACCTGCCCAACCTGCGCGCTGAGGTCGGCGCTCTCAAGCGTGAGGAGTACAAGAAGCGCTGGGATAACCGTGTGATCCAGTAGCTCGACCTCTGGGTTCGTGTGTGTTCCCTTTGGTTTGCTGTTTCTTCCGTGCCGTGGTGGTCCCTTTTTATTGCTCATCGTCTTTGTAGAACAATATTCACATGCTCCCCATTTGTTAACGTTCTCTGAAGCAAACACGTGCAAGGTGACCAGAAAAGATTCTCAAGGCCGCAACATGGACATATAAGATAAGTATGAGAGCCGCTTGCGATTTTTATTTCTGATACCGTTCTCTCCGTTGACCTGAAAGCGTCCTGTTACGGTCATCACCTTGTTTACTGCCAACACCGTTTCTTCCCTGTCGCACACGAAACGGCTCCAAACACAGTGCGCACCTTAAAGCACTCACACATACAAAACGAATCTCAACTGCTTTGCTCATCTTCCCCCCCCTCTCTACATGTTTCTTCCGTTTTCTTTTATGGCTGCGCGAACCTGACAGTCTCTCTTTCTCTCTATCTCCCATTTCCCTATCGAGTTCCGCTCACAACACTCGTCAAGAATGAGCCCACACACCTACACGCTGGCCAAGGCCTCCCCCATCCACGGTGCGGTGAAGCACGTGCTCGAGCACATCCTCCACATTGCTCCGGCCTCTGTCGTCGATGGTGACGCCTTCGCGGTGACCGATGCGTCGGGTCGTCAGTACGCGGGCCTCATCCCGATGCTCCAGGTCCTGCGCCAGACGGCCACCAGCGACGAGGCCAAGCACTTCCTCGGCGTGTCCGGCACCGATGATGGCCGCTACCTGATCAACCAGTTCGTGCGCATCGCGTCGGTCCTGAGCCAGGACGCGATCGAGCTGCAGAAGGACGCCGAGTACGTGTCCGTCGCCGACAAGGTGTACGCGGACACGGAGCGGGTCGTCGAGGTCAACGGACTGGCACATGCGTTTGCCGCCGGCACGCACCGCGCGACGATCGCGGACGTGCTCCTCTACGCCGCCCTTCACAGCCACACCTCCCACGGCCGCGTCGGGAACGGCACGCTGAAGTGGTCGCTGTTCGTGCAGAAGGACGCGTACATCGCACCGATCAAGTGCACCCACCTTGTCGAGGCAGCGGGCCAGCCGCAGCCGCAGGAGCAGAAGGACGTGCCGACCTACGTCAAGCCGTCCGAGGAGGAGATCCTCCGTCGTCGTCAGGAAAAGGAGAAGGCGAAGCTCGAAAAGGAAAAGGCCAAGGCCGCGGCTGGCGGTGCCGAGGCGGCGGAGAAGCCAAAGAAGGCGGACGCCAAGGCGGCGGCGGCAGCGCCGTCGGCCGAGAGCCTTGACGTTCGCGTTGGCCGTCTCACGAACCTCCGCGCGCACCCCGAGGCCGACCGCCTCTACGTGGAGGACATGGACATCGGCACCGAGACGCGCACCATCGTCTCCGGCCTTGTCGAGCACTACAAGATTGACGAGCTCAACGACACGCTCTGCTTTGTCGTGTGCAACATGAAGCCCAAGCCGCTGAAGGGCGTCACGTCGCAGGGCATGGTGCTCTGCGCGTCGAACGAGTCCAAGGTGCACCTGATCCGCCCCCCAGCGGGCGCCAAGCCGGGCGATCGCGTTGTCTTTGCCTCCGCGTACGCTGCGCCGACGTCCGAGCCGCCCGCGCCGCTCTCTGGCAACAAGATCGGGGATGTCCTCGCTGAACTGCACACGAACGCGGACGGTGTGCTCTGCTGGAAGGATCAGCCCGCTCACATTGCCGCTGGTGTCGTGTCTGCACCCGAGATGCCAAACTGCCCCGTCAAGTAATACCCAGTGAAGTCAGTGCCACACAACAGCACTGCTTTTTTTTGTTTGTTTCTTTCCCACCTTTGATTCTAGCAGTTGTAAGACCTGCATAAAGATCTCTCTCCCTCTCTTCCTTCACTGTATTGACGTGTGCCCCCCCCTCCCGTTCATCTTCGGATTTTTTTTCTTGTGTGAGTGTGCTGAATCGAGCTCACCACGACTGTCACACGCAGCGCCAATGCATAGCCGTCACCAAATGAAAACAAAAACTGTAGTGGATAAATCGTCCGTTCCCAGTTTACAGAAGCGACCAGCACGCCGTTTCCCTGCTGGCCACACCTAGCCACGTGACATAGCGACCCTCGAGACGGTTTCACGGGTCGTCACTGTTCGTATTCTGGTTGCTCACGTTGCAACGGCAGTTATTCACGTCTGTTGCCTATTTATAAAGTCACATCCTGACGTCTGGTCATGTCCAACTCACGCCTCCTTCATCCCCTCTCATTCCCCCTCTTTTTCTTTTTTCTTTCCTGTTCTGCTTCACATCCCCGCTTCAGATCTCACACGCTGAATCATGACGACTGATATCTCTCAGGAGCGCTATGAGCAGCTCAAGAAGGAGCGTACGTTCCACAAGTTCACGTACCGCGGTCTTGAGATTGACCCCCTGCTGGCCCTGACCGAGGAGGAGTTCAAGGCGCTGGTGCACGCTCGCGCGCGCCGCCACATGAACCGCCACGCGACCCGCCGCCCGCCGGTGCTGCTGAAGCGCCTGCGCGAGGCCAAGAAGGACGTGAAGGTCGGCGAGAAGCCCAAGCCGGTGAAGACGCACCTGCGCGACGTGGTGATCACGCCCGAGATGGTCGGCTCCGTCGTCGGCGTGTACAACGGCAAGCAGTTCAACTCCGTCGAGATCAAGGGTGAGATGATCGGCCACTACCTCGCTGAGTTCTCCATGAGCTACCAGCCCGTGCTGCACGGCCGCCCTGGTGTGGGTGCCACGCACTCCTCTCGCTTCATCCCCCTGAAGTAAGAGCCATGCGTGCGACTGCCGCCACTGCTCCTGCTGTCTTGCGGCTGATTGCCCCGATTCAGGTAATGTGATCGTTTTACGGATTTCCTTTCCATTCATTTTCTACGTAACAAAAGCAAAACAAAGCGTTGATTTAAAAAAAAAGGAAAGCACCTTATCAAGAGGTGCTCCCAGTGAGATGAAACGTGAGCAAACGAAACCATGTTTCCTCAACCGCATGCGAGCGGCTGGCCGGGCCTCGAGTTTGGTCTTTTCTCTTGTCAGCTCCACGTAGACATGTGCACGAGCCACTGTGCGTTGCGGCATCTACTCACGCGTTCTTCACAGTCGCGGAGAGAGAGAGGGACAGAAACACACAACACATCACTCGTGCTTTCCGAATGCCCGCACGCGCCCGTTCCCGTTTATCGCACAGTATCTCCCTCACATTGGCACGTCCTCGTTTAACGGGACGTTCGTTGCAGAGCACAGTGCAACTCACATACATCCCCCCCTCACTCTTTCTCTCCTCAACGGTCCCTCTGTCCGTCTTTTCTTCTGCGTCTCATCTAGTTCTATCCACCTCTCCCTTTCCAAAATAAGGAAACCTTTCCTAAGAAAAGCGACCGTCCATCAGCAAGCAGCTCCCCCCACTAATTTTTGCACAATGCCGCCAAAGACCAAGAAGCCCGCGACTGCGCAACAGCCGCAGCAGCGTAAGCGTCCGCAGGATCGCCTCAGCGACGCCGCACTGGAGGCTCTCGTGAGCGCGATCGAGGGGACGTCCACCAAGTCCGGCATGACCAAGGCCCAGGTCGAGGCTTACGAGGAGCGCAGCGTGGTCGAGGCCATCCGCAAGACACGCAATCCGCAGCAGGGCATGACCCTCACCCCCGAGCAGATGCTGAAGCGCATGATGGAGCAGCAGGCGATGAACGAGCGCGCGATCGAGGCGGCGCAGTACGTCAACGTTCCCGTGCCCCTCACGGAGGAGTACACCTCCTGGCAGGAGGTGGCCCCGAACAAGTACGTTCGCTACGAGCAGTTCCAGGGTACCGACGAGGAGATGGACTTCATCGTCAAGCTCTTCACGCAGGAGCTGACGGAGCCCTATAGCAGCTTCACGTACCAGTACTTTGTGTTTGGCTGGCCCGATCTGTGCATCACGGCGTTTGGCGTCGAGAGCGCGACCAAGCCGGACAGCTCCGTGAAGGGCGAGAAGGTCGGTGCGGTGGTGTCGCGTGTGACACGCAAGGGCCCCGATATGCCTCTTCGCGGCTACGTGGCCATGTTCGCCGTCGTGCCGACGTTCCGTGGCTTCCGCCTTGGCAGCCGTCTCGTGGCCCTCACGGCTGAGCTCATGCGCCAGAAGGACTGCGACGAGGTGTACCTGGAGACACCGACCTCTAACGAGCGTGCGCTGAAGCTCTACCTAGGCCTTGGCTTCGCCAAGACGAAGTTCCTGCCGCGGTACTACCTCGACCACTCCGACGCGGTGCGCCTGAAGCTCTGGCTGAAGCCAGCTTTCCCTTCGCAGCAGGCAGCGGCTCCCGTTTCCCCCGCTCCCGCGGCCGTGGAGGCGGCACCAAAGGACGAGTGAGAGGCGAGAAGAGGAACGAAACATTCGGGAGAGAGAGAGAACGGGCAAGTGAGACAGAGAAAAGAAAACGAAAAGAGAAACGAGTGAGAACGAGGCGGCTCGAGACACTACTCAACGCACGTTGCTGTCTATGATTCTTCTCTGTGTTCTTTCTTTTTTTTTCTCTCTGCTTGTGTGCTCACCTATCGCCTGTCATTCTCATCCTGATGAAGCTCAATCTTTCTCTGTTTCTGTTTCCCATTTCACCCATCTTGTTATCGCGTGTAGTCACATTCCTTCATCCCCTTTGTTTCCCTCTTGTGTGGGTGTTTGTGTGTTCGTTCGTACTGCCCCTTTCTTTTTCCCAGGATGCTTGTGCCTCGTTTTTTTTTTCGTCGCACACACACCGCTATTTGGATGACGTTCGAGTGGCACCGCTAATACTCCCTTTGTGTGATGCCATTCGTTGTTGTTTTCGTTACCCATTTAGCCTGAAGAAAAAGGCGGACAGATGCGCTTGCGTTCGTTTTGTGTTATTGTCGTTGTTGTTGGACTGGAATGCAGATTGAGTAACTAATATTTTCGCCATATCCACACTATAATCACCCCCCACACACAAACAAAAAAAAGAAAGGCAACGCGTGTATAGCGGCAAAACATGAGAAAAACGGAGGTGCCGTGTGCATGGCAACCGTGTGCCTACCAACGCCCCTGCGTCTTCTTGTTCTTTGATCGTTGGAGACCAAGTTGAGATGCCTCACGGATGCGAGCCTCGGCCCGGTCACGCTGTCGGACGGTACTCCCTTTCGAGTCGTGACCGCTTTGCCATCAAGAAGCGCACTGCTACTTGTGCTTTTTTCTCTCTTTCTCGTCTGCCAACCGCGTACTCACCACACACGCTTGTACAAGCTGCCGGCTCTTGCCCGCCTGCCACATACGTGCACTTGGTGTCGTCAGACTAGTGGGTATCGCTCCAGCAGACCATCGTGCATCTGTTATCAAGCACCGTGCTCGCCTCTGTCTATCGTTATCATCCAGCTTATTCCGCCCCCCCTCTTCTGCTTCTTCCTGTTGCCATCACCATCCCAAGGTGTGCGTCCACATCCAACCACCCCAAGACCACACGACCAAAACGTGAAGTGTGCAGGTGTGGTCTCTCTTCTTTTTTTTTTGTTTGTTTGATCTCTTCGCTCGTCACGACTTGCCATGCACAGTGACACGGGTCGCTCACTCCCGTCCCTCAAACAGACCTTCTCGGGCCCTGATGAGGCCCGTCTCTACGGTGATCGCGCCGCACCCGCACGGACAGCCGTCAGCTCCAGTGCACGACTCGGCACGGCGTGGGCGTCTCCCGCCTCGATGCGCGACGCACCCGGTGTCGTAACGGCACCGCAGACCGCACGCGCGCCACCTTCACATGCGGGAACCTTTGCAGGCACCAGCACAGGCTACGTCTCCCCACCGCGACCCCCGCCTGGCGCGTCTCGGAGTGCGAACGCAGCGCGCAGTGCACCACCACCCGCCACGGCATGGCAGGCCGCCGCGACGGACGCCGACAACGACACCAACAACAACAACAGCAGCACCACTGGCGGAGCCGAGAGGCGCGAACTGGCTGACGGCTATGCCTCGGGTCCTGTCGGCAAGCAGCAGAGGATCGAGGCCATTCAGCAGTTTCTGCTCGTCAACGGCGCGCGCCACGTCGCGGAGAAGGAGCGCAACGCCGCGTGCCGCAAGGCCCTCGGTGACGTCGCGCAACTGTACCCGCAGCTGGGCTGTGTCGTGATGCCAGTCGCGAACTACCTGCGCGACGTGAGCACGCTTGGTGGGCTCTCCGAGAAGGCGCACAGTGAAGCGCTCAACGAGCGCGAGAAGGACGTCTACACCAAGGTGGAGGCGTTTTTCGAGGAGAAGACGCTCACCCTGCTGCGTGACAAGAAGCGGCTCGAGTCCGCCGTGGCCACGCTGCAGCAGGAGGTGCTGCAGCTACGGCGCGAGCGTGATGAGGAACTGACATCAGCCAAGACGGAGGTCATGCGGCGTCTCAACGACAGTGAGCAAAAGGAGGACGAGTTCCGCTCGTTTCGCCAGCTCATCGCCGCGGTGTACAAGACAAACGAGCAGCTGACGAACCGCATCGAAACGCTCGAGAGCATCATGAAGAAGCACCGTGTCGAGATCCCCCCGACGCCGTCTGAACTGTATGCGTTCCGCAGCAACGCGGATGGCGCGGCGTCCTCGGCGGACCCCGCCGTGCGCCCGCTCAAGGAGCAGGTGTCGCCCGCCTTCATCGCGGCGTCGCAGGACGAGATGGAAAGCGCCCGGCTGAACCTGCAGCGCGAGCTCCTCACGAACGCCTTTGACGACCGCACCGCGTACCGTCTGCAGGTGAGCTCTCTCAAGAGTGACAACCTGGACCTGCAGTCCAAGGTGGCGGGCCTGGAGGAGCGTGTGCTGGAGCTGAACCGCTACATCTACGAGAAGCGGTTTCTGAGCAACTACGACGACCTCGACGGCCGGGTGCCCATGACACCGCGCCCCCGCGACGTGCCGTTCGGCATTCAGACGGATCTTGGCGTTGACCTCAAGCACTCCACGGCCGAAATCGTGTCGGAGCTGTCGTCCGTCGGCACAAACCTGAAGCACCAGCTGAACTCGTCGCTGCTGCGACTGCGGCAAATGGCGACCGTGACGGAGTGGCTGAGCGAGAACAGCCTGACGGAGCTGGACATTGACTACAACGGGGCGAGCGTGCTGCCGACGTTTCCCGTCAGCGCGTGGCCTGTTGTGCCGCACTTTCTGCGCACAACGGTGAGCCCCGACGTGTCGAACCTGCAATGGACCGAGGCGGAGACCGGCGCGATCTTCCTCCAGCTCTTCCGCTCGCTGCCGACGCTGCGCGAGGCGTGCCGCAGCGTCCGCGACGACAAGATGGTCGAGCCGCGCCGCTACCAGCTGTCCGAGCGACGCGAGCACGTCCTGGTGCGCCTCGACGCCACCCGCGACGAGCTGCGCAAAGACGCCACCAACGTGCCCTTCGGCTACATTGTCTCGCACTTTGTCCGCGAGTATCTCATGACCCTCAACCCCGGCTCAAAGGAGGCGACCTTGACGCTGCCCGGCACCCTGCAGCCCCGCTACACGGTGCGCGGCGAGCAGCACCCCGTCGAGCTCGAGTTCACCCGCTTCGCGTACAACCTGTGGTGGGCGGCGCAGCGCTACCGTGACACGCAGCCCCTGTGCCGCTACTTTCTGTCCATCATCGACGGCCGCCTCCCCGCGACGCTCTTCACCGTCATGGAGAGTCTGCTCGACAAGGTCAAGGACCTCGTCCAGGCCCTCGACGTGGACGGCAGCCACGTTCTGACCTTCCACAAGCTGGCGACAGGGACGGCGCACGTGGTGGCGGACATGGGCGCGCAGGCCGGGCGCTGCGGTGTGCTGTCCGTGGTGCAGTCCTTCGAGGACAACGAGGTGCCCATCCTCGCGGGCCGCATCCGCCTGGAGGCGCTGGTGGCGGACGAGACGTGGGCACTGACGGAGCCGAATCCGGGCGAGCAGATCGCGGCGGCAGCGGCCGCACGTCAGCAGCGTGGACTGCCGCCGCGCATCACGGTGTGCCGCGTGCCTGGTCGCGTGCATCAGCCCCCCGGCGCGTCGGTCTACATGCGCTTCTGGCGCCGCCTCGTCTTGCAGCGGTACGAACGGCTCTACACGTATGTCGAGCGCATTCTCGGCCCCCTCGTCGTCGAGAGCGACGTCGTCGTGGGCGTGTACTTTCTGCCACTCCCGGAGACGATGGCGCTGCTGCAGAAGCTCGAAGACGAGTTCACGCTGGCGCCGGAGACGGCGTTTCGCACCAAGGACTACCCCACCTTTCCCGAAGACCGCACCCTCATCGCGAACGACGGCGTGGCCGAGGTGTTTCAGGAGGCCGTCACCGGTCTGCCCGAGATCACAAAAAACTACCTCTCACTGCTGCGCGAGCGTGGCCAAGTCGTGGCGAATCGCGCCGTGTTCCGCGTAACGACACTGCGCGAACTGGTCATGAAAGCGGTGGAGTCGCTGCCGCGTCTCAGTCGCTCCGTGCACTTTCCCTTCAAGAATGCGGATGAAACCACCCGCGCGCGCTTCCTGACGCGCACGGGGTCGCCCTCGCCGGCGTCCTCACCGAAGCGGATGCGCGATGCCGCGGCCAAGCAGACATCGCCAACAAAAGGTGCCGCGGCGCCGGCGGCTGGCGATCCTGCTGTTGCCGCTGCTTCCAAGAGCAACAATAAGAAAAAGAAAAAGGCCGCAAAGGGAGTCAATACGGGGACGAAGCCCAAGGACAGTCCTGCGCGACGCGAGGGCAGCGCACCGTCTGGAACTCTCGCCGCCAAGACGGGCAGTGCAGACGGTGCTCGTCGCCCGCCCACTCCCGACGCGATCCCAGAGGCACTGCTGGTTGACGACGATTGCGAGATTGTCGAGTGGTACGGCTTCTGCGCCGCGCTTCGGCAGTGCGTGCCGCCACTCAACGATCGTCTGCTCAAGATGGAAATGCCTTCTCCTGATTGGAGTAACTTGCTGGATGGCCTCCGTGGACAGCTTCGGCGCGAATCGGAAGACAGGACCGATGAGGGCGGCGAGGAGGAGGAGCCAGAACCTGATCCCTCTGCACCCGTCCAGCGACAAGAACCAGCACTGCCGAACGAAACATGATGTACACTATGACACACAACCCAGACACCGCACGGCGTGCGTGCGTGTGTGTGCGTTGACCTCGACACTCCAAATTGCCGAGTACACGCAAATACTTTCGCGTGTTGCGCATGTGACCAAATTTCGGATCACCTGCCCAAAACACAAAACATAATACAGACAACGCTACACAACGGAGGAACAGTACCAGCTGTGCGGATTTGCTTTGACCAATGTGATCTTCTCCCATGCTGGAAATGGTATGCCGATTCAGGTCGTGCTTACGCGGATGTAGGTGACGTCCTCACCATGCGCGACGCGTGCTGAGGCACCCCACCTTGAACTCCGCAATGAAACCGTTCAGCGATCTCGCGGGTCATCTCCGTGCGGATGCGCACCATTTCTCGCGTTTCACGCGCGCCGGCTCACTTTTTCTTCTCCCACGCGCACGCATTATACTTCTCCCCCCCCCTCCCCTCTTCTTCTTCCTCCAACTTCCACGCCTTGTTTCTTATTCTCTTGCTTCATTTTTTCCTCCTCTCACTTTCTCCGTGCCCTCTCTCCTCAGCTACTTGACATCATGACGACTGATATCTCTCAGGAGCGCTATGAGCAGCTCAAGAAGGAGCGTACGTTCCACAAGTTCACGTACCGCGGTCTTGAGATTGACCCCCTGCTGGCCCTGACCGAGGAGGAGTTCAAGGCGCTGGTGCACGCTCGCGCGCGCCGCCACATGAACCGCCACGCGACCCGCCGCCCGCCGGTGCTGCTGAAGCGCCTGCGCGAGGCCAAGAAGGACGTGAAGGTCGGCGAGAAGCCCAAGCCGGTGAAGACGCACCTGCGCGACGTGGTGATCACGCCCGAGATGGTCGGCTCCGTCGTCGGCGTGTACAACGGCAAGCAGTTCAACTCCGTCGAGATCAAGGGTGAGATGATCGGCCACTACCTCGCTGAGTTCTCCATGAGCTACCAGCCCGTGCTGCACGGCCGCCCTGGTGTGGGTGCCACGCACTCCTCTCGCTTCATCCCCCTGAAGTAAGAACAGTCACATTTCCCGGATGCGCTTCGGCGAATTCAAGCAGCAAATCTTTTTCCTTTTCTGTTTTCCTCAGTTTGAACCCGTTTTCAAATTGTGTCATGTTCCACTGAAATCACAAAAAAAAAATGAAAACGCTCGCATTCCCAGTCTCAATACGCGTGAGCAAAACCCACCGCGCGCGTTCGACGGGATGATGAGCCAACGGTCGCGGGATCAGAACACTAGCTGAACCGCGTGCTGCGTGACTAGCGTGTCCGCTAGCCGAGTTCGCCGTATTCAGTCCGTTCTAGTCAGACTTGTTGGTTGGCGGCGTTCCGCACGTCTAACGTACCACTTCTTCTGATGGCGTTTCTTCCGACGTGCCACTCGCCATGACACCGTCACAGAGTGAGCACGAGTGTTAGCATGACTGAACAGAAACATTTCTCTCAACTCACCACGGTGGACCGTTTGAAACCCTTGCACACCACCTTCCTGCCCCCTCCCGTTCATCGTACCTCTGTCTGCGTCGTTTCTCTTCATTTCCTTTACTGTTCTTGTGGTCTGGCCGTTCGACATATCTCTAGGAAACATACTTTAGCTTTTATACATAAAAAAAACTGATAGATCCACTTTGGCTTGGGACTAGACTGCCCCTTCTCCTTCCCTCCCCGCCTCCTTCCTCAACGACTGTTTGTTGAGAGTTTCGGTGCGTACGTCACCTGCAGCAATTGACACGGTGATAGTTACGCGTTTTTGTTTTTATACTGGACACACACTAACAGGAGGGGGGAAAACCAGGCAAGTTAGGCGACAAACACGTAAGCTGCGCACCACTGCGTCAAATTGACCGAAATACTAGGATTCGTTGATAATTTTTGGGTGTTTTTTTTTTCTTTGCGGCTTCACGGCGTGGTTAATTTCGTTGCACCCGACCCGTACTTGCGTCATCTGGAAATCTCGTGAATAGAGCGATCCTCGAACACGGCAAGACAAGCAGGCGAAGCGCACACACAATTCATCTCTTGCTCTAGTGGCGACGCTAACCTCTACTCATTCACGTACACATCGTCGACATTGTTTTGTTTTTTTATTTAGCTTTCATCTCCCCCTTCTCTGTTCAACATGGATAGAGGCATGCACCTGGATCCGGAAGAGATTGTGAATGGCGAGTTCCTGAACCGCAATCGCCTCGAACAAAACCAGGAAAACGAGCACGGACTAATCGTGCAGCGGCACCAAGTGCTCTTGCAGGAGCTTCGCCGTGCCTACGAGTTCTCGCGCACGGCCGCCACCGCAGACAGACTGTCCTCGGAGGCACGCCCGTCCTCCGTTGTGACTGCTCGCACAGGGGACGATGCGCGCCAGTATACCGGCGCTGCCGCCCAGAGACGATCGCAGTCACCGTCGCTCCTCGGTCCTCTCCCCACCGGCGGCGCGCCGTTCGTGAACGTGGTGCATCAAGGACAACTCGTCGACGTCACGTCGCTACCACCGGCAACAGACACGCGCCTCGACCGCGACGCTTCCCCTGCCATCGACGAAAGCTGGCTGCGCGGCGCGGCGAACGCACCTGCACAACCCACGTGGTACGACGACGCGGAACAGTACCCGCAAGTCTTTGCGGCAATCGAAGAACGCACAAGACACGAGGTGGAGAGACGCACAACCATCCGAAACATTCAAGAGGCACTCGACACTGAGAACACATTGCGCAATGAGATTGTGGCGATGGAGATGCTGGAGCGGCGACGGCACGTGCGCCACATGACGCAGACCGAGGAGCAAGCCGCGGAGGTGGTACCTGCACCGTCCACTGAGGCCCCGCCATCGGCGCGACCAAAGAAAAAGGTAAAGCAGCCGAAGGAGCGCGGCAACGCGAGTCAGCCAGCCACCACACGAATCGGCACAACCGAGACGTCCGCACGGCCAGTAGTGGCGGGCACCGTTGTGCGCTCCCCTCGCCCGACACCCGCACTTATCGTGCCACAACTCGCGCTCTCGTCGCTGCCACGTGCGGCATCCGTCAGGGTGGACAACCGTGCGCCACTCGCGGTGTCGACGCCGCCACGACACGCCTCAAGAGGGGCTGTGGGTGACCCAGAGAGCGAGGAGCCCATTGCGCGTCTACGGATTCAAGATGACGAGATCGACGCGTTGGTGAGATTACTGCTCGAACGCCGCGCGTCATTAGCTCGGTTGCAAGAACAGGCATCACAGCAGGCGCAGAGCGCCAACGAGGCCGACTCGGAGACGCCAGCGGCTGGCGCCGCCGACCGGAAAGATTCGACTGATACGGAGCTCGTCATGGGAGAGATGGACGGTAGGGCTGATGTGCAGGACGCGGAGGTTAAGGAACTCATCACACTTCTCCTGCAAGAACGCGATGACCGTCGAGAGGCC
>JASANR010001444.1:0-52932 GCA_030849635.1 Wallacemonas sp. MBr04 | reverse complement strand
CACTGCAAGGCCTCTGTGCGGGCGGCGATGTGCCTCCACGTCGAGCGGCTCCCGCTCTACAACCTCATCATTCAGCTCAAACGCTTCCAGTACGACGTGAGCAAGCGGACCTTCACCAAAAAGGCTGACCACGTTGCGCTCCCCATGTCCATGGATGTCGAGGAGTATCAGGCCGATACGTCAGACACCCAGGGCGGCATGGAAGACCTGGAGCTGCCGCCACCCGTCAGCACAAAGGAAGACAAGGATGCGTTCAAGCCCGCGCCACTTTCTGTGCTGCGGAAGCTGAAGGGTGTGGCGCGGCACAAGGCGCGCTTCGAGCTCACCGGCTTCGTCGCCCACATTGGCGAGGGCCCTAGTCTCGGGCACTACTTCACCTGCATTCGCTACGGACCGCAGATGTGGCGACGCTTCGACGACGACACCGTCTCCGTCATGACCGAGCGAGAGGTGCAGCAGTACTTTGGCGTGCCCATCAACGTGACCGGCATCGTCACGACGACGGCGTATATCCTTCTGTACGAGCGCGTTGCGTGACACACACAATATGTGTGTGTTGCAGTGATGAGAGCGGCAAAGTTGTGCAAGTGAATACTTGTCTTCGTTTTGCTGGTGTGGTTTGTTTTAGTTTTGTTTTGTTCGCGCCCTGTGGTTTATCAGTTGCAACGTCTTTCTTGTAGTTTCTCTTGCTGTCCCGCGGAGAGAGACATCACGCAAGACCTCCTTTTTATCCCTCTGTTTGTTTGCTTGCTTGCATCGTTTCTTGTTGCTGGGCCAAGAGGTTTTTTTTTGTGTGTGTGGCCTTTTTTGACTAAGGAACGGAATAGTTTTTCTTTCTGTGCTTTCTGGCATCTCGCGGGACATGGCACGACGCCGTTCCCTCTCCACTTTCTTTACTCTCCTCTTATTGTTTCTCTTCCCGTTTTTTTTTGAACTGTATCCAAGTGACTTTTGTGGTTTCTGTTTTCGTTAGTTGTGGTTGTGAGCAATACCCTGTACGACTACGTTGTGTTGTGTCTGTGTGTGTGTGTGCTTGTTTTTGTTTTTTCCCTCTCCACCCTGTGGAGATTATTGCATTTGTCTCCTTGTGTGTGCGCGCGTGCGTTACCATGCGGCACAACTTGCTCAATCGAAGCGTAAGCTTTTCGTCCGAGGTCGCATCCTCTGTGACAAACAAGAAAAGAAATATTATATATTATGCGCCGCCCAGCTGAGGCAGAACGGTGCTGTGATAGTGGAGGCCAGCACGAGGCCACCTCTGTATGCGTGTGCAGAGCTGAGACGCTATATCCTCCTCGTCAGCCACCGAAGCCCATCATGGCCATTTCCAGGCACACGCGGTGATGTACCTCTCTCTCGCACGTACAGCACACTATCAAAGCGGTTCTCTCGGTGCGTGTGTGAAGCACTCGCCGTAGCACGGGTTTCATGAGATCGTCAGTATACACAACAGTCAAAGCACCACACAAACACTCACCCAATCGTACGGCACCTCCTTTCTCCTTTCTCCTCCCTTCTTGTGTCTTTCTATTCTTGTCGTCTGTTCATTGCGCTTGAGACACTCGCACTCACGTGAAATAAAAAAAGAAAAAAAGTACAGTGCCACAAGACGTGGAGAACGCGAGGCGGCGAGAAACAGACTCTCGCTGCTTTATTGTACTTTCTTTTTCATTTTTTTTTTGAACAGAAAACAGACAACAATCGTGCCATGATGCGTGCACATGGTCGCTGTGGCGCCTGTGTGCGCCTGTCCCTGTGCCACGCCGCACGACTGTGCTCGACCGCGTCGTGGCCGTCCGCGAATGCCGTTGTCAGATCTGACCGCGGCGCGAGCACCGAAAATGCGCTCACGCCACTGATGGGCGGCGGCGGCATGGTGGAGACCTTCTGGGTTCACTCAACCGTCCAGGTGCCTGCCAAGGCTCTCAAATCACAGCACGCTGAGGCCCGCACGTTGGATCGCCGCTCGCGCTTCCACGTGCGGCAGCACATCCGCGATGATGGCGTCCTCTCGAACCTGTACCCGCTCCTCTTCTCCCAAGCGGAGACGGAAGCAGCAGCAGAAGGAGCAGGTGCACCGAGCCCCGTGGCAGGGACGGGCGTGTACGTGTACGAACTCTACGCCACGCGCGACTTTGTCACCACCACCACCACCACAGCCGCTGCCGCTGCCGCAGGTGCCGTTACGCCCCCGTCCGCGACTCCCACAGATGCCCGTCGTGGACGTGGGCACGCCAAGTCCACGCACAGCCCCACCAAGCCGCCGCGCACTGGCCACGGCCGCGGTGCCTCGCGCGACACGCCGACGACGGAAGCGGTGGCATCGAGCGCGTCGGTAGGGGCTGAGCGCCGCGTGAGCAGCGGCCAGGCCTGGCGCGTGGTGCTGCGCAGCCTGAGGCAGCGCATGGCGGTGCTGCCGCCAATGGTCGCGCTGCGGCACCGCGTGTACGCGACGGTGCCCCTCGCGGACGATCTCCTGCGCGTGCCGGAGACCTTCTGGGACCTCGGCTGGACCCGCTGTGAGCTCCGCCTCGTCGGGCACGTGCGTTACGCCGATCTGCCCGCGTCAGAGCTGCAGGAACTCGTGAACAAGATTGTGCCGTGGTGCGTGGGGCCATCGCAGGCGTCCTCGTCCGCGGCGGTGCCCGCGACATCAACGGGTAGTGCTGCTGGCGGTGCTGCTCTCGCGCTCTCACGGGAGAAGTTGGGGAAGCTCGTCTGCACGAGTCACGGCATTTCCGCGGCGGGGCTGCGCGTGTTTCGCGGGTGTCTGGTGCAGGCGGTGTTCGTGGACGACAGCCGTGCAGACGCGCCACCGCCGCAATCGGCACCACCGTCACGTGCTGCGGCTTCGCAAAGGGCTGCTGGGGCCGCGCCGCCAGCCTCTCGCACGCTCGGTGATGCCCCGGAGGGGACCGTCGCGAGCTCCGCGCTGCCCGTCCTCTTCCTTGTCCAGACCCTCATTCGCTCCTTCGTCTACCGCGGGCGCCACGTGGAGAGCTACCGCATCACGGATGCCTCGGGGACGTTTCTCGCCTCGCTGTGGGGACAGACTGTTGACACGTCCGGCACAGAAGCTGGTAGTGGTGGGGCTGGGGCGTCGCTTCAGGTCGGGGCTGTGTACGCGGCGACTAGCGGCGTGCGCGTGCGCGACTTCCCTGACCGCGGCATTCGCCTCGTCGAGTTGGAAGCAGCGGCCGTGCGTCTCGCCACGGATCCCCACGCGCAGACCACCGCCACCACGCCACAAAAGCAAGACGAAGACGACGACATCGCGGTGCCCGAGACGGTGCCCAGCACGTCGCCACTCACCACCAGTAGGAGTGACTCGGGGCATCCTGGTCAGCTCGCGCTGAAGAT
Source organism: Wallacemonas sp. MBr04 (assembly GCA_030849635.1). Taxonomy (NCBI): domain Eukaryota; phylum Euglenozoa; class Kinetoplastea; order Trypanosomatida; family Trypanosomatidae; genus Wallacemonas; species Wallacemonas sp. MBr04. The sequence goes on along the minus strand of JASANR010001444.1, from coordinate 49,572 downwards.
CGACACCAAGGGCACGATCGCCTCTGAGAGCACGTTGTGGGAAGAGGTGCGGCAGCACTTCGGCGCCGGCCCCTACAGCACCGACGCCCAAGAGCGCATCGCCCGCGCCGTGCAGGGCACGCCCGTCGTCGTGTCCTACTCCCTGCAGCAGGGCGTGGTGCGCTCCGTGCGCTTCCCGGGTGGTGGGGCCCAGCCAGCACTGGGTGCGGGTGCTGCGGCTGTGGCAGAGAGACCGAGTGGTGCTAGTGGGGGTGGGGCTGGGGGTGTCCTTTCACGGCGTGCCATGGACCCCGCGCTGGCCGCCATCATGCCGCGTCTCGACCCGGGTCAGCCCTACGCTGTCCTGCAGGACTACCGCCTGCTGCCGCTTCAAGTGCTGCACTGCTGCTTCGATCCGCGCATGCGTGGCTGGCAGGAGGTGGCGATCGCCGCGCTCTCCTTCATGCCCGCTCAGCGTGCCCAGCACCTGGCCGAGTACCGTGCGGTGCTGGAGCCGCGCCTGGCGCTGTGGGGCCTCTCGCTCCAGGCGCAGCCCTGGTCCACACGGCACCTCGCGCTGCTGCCCGTGCCAGCCAAGACGAACGCCAGCACGACGGCGGCGGCGCTGCTGCCGGACCGCGCGCGCACACACGTGCGCCACCCCCCACCGCTGCCGTACCCGTCCACCATCGTCGTCGTCGGCGTCGTGGCCGAGCGCGGCACAGCCGATGAGCGTCAGCGTGTGGTCGCCTCGACTCAGCGCGTCGCGCAGTACTTCAAGACGAAGCTGGTGGCGTGCGTGCCCAGCGAGCAGGAAGCAGTGCGGTACGTCGCGGAGACCTTGCTCGTGCCGGTCGCGCCGACGAGTGCGGCGGGACTGGCGGGTGAGCAGCGACTGAGGGACGTCAACGCCGCGGCGCTCATCGTGACGCTCGACAAGTCGTCGCGGGCCACGCGCTGGGTGATGGCCGAGTGCCTGAGTCGCGGTGTGCTGCCACTGGCCTTTGCGCCGGTTGCCAACCCAGCGCGCGTCAACCTTCTCTGCGGCGGCCTCAGACGGCAACTGAACGTCAAGTTCGGGACCGACCCGCTGCACGGCGTGGATCTCCGGAAGGAGGTGCCGTCGCTTGGGCAGCGTCGCGTGCTGCTGGTCGGTGTGGATGCGTGCCACACGACCACCCTCAGCACGGGCTGCATCGTCGCGATTCTGGCTGCACCGGAGCGGCAGCACGTTCTGCCGGTCTTCTGGCGCCACGAGGCGCGCGGCCGCGAGACCCAGCACGTGGCCCTCCACTTCCGCCAGGTCCTGGCCGATGCCGCCGCCCTGTACGACGGACTCGATGAGGTCATTGTCTTCCAGGACGGCGACGTCTTCAGCGAGCTCAACGCGATGAAGGACGAGATCCAGGCCTGCGTGCCGCGCTGTGGCTTGACGTTCCTGTGCCTGCACAAGCGCACCAACATTCGCTTCATGTACAACGGCCAAGGTGCATCCTCACCGCACAGCCAGCTGCACAACGTGGTGAAGGGTGTTGTGATCCCCGCGCTGACGCCTGTCGCGGTCGATGACACGTCGGTGGCCCCGTCCTTTTACCTCCAGACGCACGAGTCAAACATGTCCACAGCACGTGCGGTGCAGTACACGGTCCACCACCGCAGCCCCACACTGGACCTGACGGAGGTGCAACAGATGGCGAACACAATGGCGAATGTGCTGGCGCCGCAGGCCACCAAGCTGCCCATGTGCACGCGGCTGGCGCACCGTCTTTCCGATCAGGCCGAACGGCTGCTGGATGCGGTGCCGCAGATGCGCTCGGAGCTCATTCCTGCACCGCTGAATCAACGGCTTTGGTACCTCTGAGCGACGACGCCATACCATCAGAAGGATCATTTCGGATTGTGTTTTGCGTTGTGATACTTGTTCTCTTCTTGTTTTAACTGTGCTGCTCACAATAGTTTTGCTCCCTTGTGTTTTTGTTTTGTTTTGTTTTGTTTTTCATGCTCCTTCCTTCCTTCCTTCTTTTTTTTCCAGGCCGTCTCCGTTGGCCGTTCTGCTACAGAAAACAACACTCAACAGTCGAATCAAGAGTACGTGTCATCAAGTGTGTGTGTCTTTTCCCACTTGCTGCACGCACATTCCGAGCGTGTCTCTTCCTCCCTCTCTCCCGGTTACTTTACTTTCCTTTCCTTGAAATTGAGTCGTACACGTCAAAACGGTCCCCCTCCATTCTTTCCTCTTCTTTCCTCTCTCTCTCTCCCTCTCTCTCACTTTGTTCATGACAGCATATGCTATCGTCCACGTGTGTGATGCGACGGCTGGCTCGCCGTGCTGCGGTGGTGGGTGTGGGCAGCACAGCCAGTTCCTTTTGGTGCACAGCAGCACGTCGCTGGCACTCCACGACCACAACTCATGGTGGTGATGCGCCCGCTGCAGAGGTCCCCACTTCAGAGGCATCGGTCACCACGTCCTCCTCGTCTGCGTCCGTCGTGGACAGCGGGTCAGAGGGGGCCAGCAAGGCCGATCGCAAGGTGCAGCTCGCGGTGATTGGCAGCGGCCCCAGCGGCTGCTTTGTGGCCAGCTATCTCAACAAGAAGCTGCCCAACGTGCACGTGGATATGTTTGAGCGCCTGCCCGTGCCGTTCGGTCTGTGCCGCTACGGTGTCGCGCCCGATCACCCAGATGTGAAGAACGTGGAGAGTCAGTTCCAGGAGATGTTCAAGTCGGGGCGCACAACGTGGATTGGCAACGTGAAGGTCGGGAAGGAGATCCCCATCGAGGCCGTGCTGGAGCACTACGCGGGTGTCATTGTCTCCACCGGTGCGGAGGGCAACCGGAAGCTCGACATCCCCGGCGAGGACCTCGGCGGCGTGATCAACGCGAAGGACTTCGTACATTACTACAACACCTACCCGTTCCCGTACGGTTCGCCGCGGTTCTGCCCGTTTGATCTCGAGCGCACCCAGCGTGTCGCCGTCATTGGCAACGGCAACGTCGCGATCGACGTGGTGCGTGTGCTGGCCGGGGACTACCGCTACTTCTGCGCCACGGACATGAACTGTGCCGCGCTGAAGGAGCTCATGAAGAACCGCATCACACAGATCGACGTGGTCGCGCGTGGTGACGTCGCCAAGTCGGCCTTCACCATCGCCGAGTTTCGCGAGCTGACGACCTACCAGGAAGGCGTCAAGGTGAAGCTAGACCCCTTCGATCTGGACAAGGCGCTAAATCTGCCGGCCGACGCCATCGCGAAGAACCCGCGCGCGCACAAGCGACTGATGGAGCTGGTGCACGAGTCGTGCGTCAGCAGCAGCGACGCGTCCGAGCAGCTGGTGGATGCCACGGCAGCGGCCCAGGCCACTCTCGCCACGCCGCAGCAGGACACCTACGTCGCGCCACCGCCTCGCGAGAGCGGTGTGAGCAGCAACGGCAGCACAGCCGCACCGCGTGTGGGTGTGCGTGGTCCGTGCGACATCAACTTCCGCTATCACTTGAAGCCAGTGCGTGTTCTGCGCAGCGCCGGGCGACGAAACTTCGTCGGTGGTGTGCTGTACGAGCGCACCGACCTGCCAGTGGATGCCGACCCCGCTCTCCGTTTCTGCGCGTTTCCGTGCGATGTCGTGCTCAAATCCATCGGCTCCCGTGCGAATGGGATTGAAGGTATCCCGTTCGACCACAAGAACGGTGTGATGCCCAACGACCACGGCCGCGTGACAGGCATGCCGCGCGTGTACTGCTCTGGCTGGATCAAGAACGGCGCCAAGGGTGTCATTCTGCATTCCGTGAACGACGCGCAGGACACCGTACGGGCGATCGAGGAGGATCTGGCGTCTGGCGCGCTGCCGTCGGAGCCGAAGCCGTTGGCAGAAGGTGGCCCCACCATGTTCGGCAAGTACGGCCTCGTCGATTACCTCGTGACGAAGAAGCTGGAGCCCGTCTCGGTGGCAGGACTCGGCCGCATTCTGCACGTGGAGCACGAGCGTGGCGTGGACCTCGGCAAGCGCGCCGAGAAGATGGACAGCGTGCGCGACATGCTGGATGTGGCTCTTGGCGGCGAGGTCGGCAAGCGCACCGATGAACGGGTGCGTGGCATCACGCCAGCCCGACCAGAGGCGATGATGTACCTCAAGGAACTGCTGGACGACGACACCGATCTCGCACCGCTCGCGCACGAACTGGCCAAGGACATGCCGCGTAAGCTTGCGGAGGAGCATCCGCCTGGTCGCATCGCGCCGAGCCAACTGTGAGGAACCCATTTTTTGTTGTTGTTGCGTATTGTCGCGAGAGCGTCTGTGTGTGCGTGTGTTGTTGTTATTGCAAATGACCACTCATTTTTGTTGTTGTCGGTGAGGCGGCTTCAGGGAGACTCACTGGAATGTCTAGTCCTTCCCGTATTCTCTCTCTTTCTTTTCTTTTTACTATTATCGCTGTGTGATCCTTATGCATGTGTACCCCTCACATGCAATCAAAACATCAAAACAACAAAGAAGACACATCTGTGATATGTGCTGCTCCATACGCGACTGTGTGAAGGAGGAGGTGTCCTTCATGCGCTGCTCTGTGCAACACGAGCTTGGGGAGAGAAAAAAAGGATGGCGGCGGCCAGAGCTGCCTTTGCCTCGGTAAGTCCGTCATGCTCGTCAACGCTCGGCACAGCTTTCCAGAAGATAAACAAAGAAGAAGAAGAAGCAATACCGTGTCTACACTGTCTCCATGTCTTGTTGTCTTCTCAATCACTGCCTTTCTCTTTCTCCTTTTCCCTCTTTCTCTCATTTCAAGAAGTCTTCGCTATCGCCGAGTTCGCTCGTCAACAACAACAACTATCTAATCACACGTCTTTTGGGTCTCTCTTGCCCTTGAAAGCTTCTCACTTTCCGTCCCACTCTCTTCCCACCCCTCATAAGCCATGCTGTCTCCCGAGGCCTCCACCGGCGTTGCCGGCAGCTTCGTGACGTACTTCTACAAGCAGTTCGTGCACTGCGGTGAGCTCGCCAACATGGCCGACCTCTACGCTGAGAAGGCCAACCTGGTGATGGCTGACGAGAACACCGCCGAGACCGCCGTCGTGACGCTGCGCGGTCGGACGGAGATCACCGCCCACCTCGCCCGCATCGATCAGATCTTCAGCCCTCGCAAGGTCGAGATCCTCACCGCCGACAACCTCGCGCTGCCCGACGGCGGCGTGGAAGTGATCTGCCAGGGTATTCTCTTCCTGCCCCGCGTGCGTCGCTACTTTATCCAGACCTTTGTGCTGTCCCCCACGGCCTACCGCACCAACACGTACCACATCGTCGCCGAGTTCCTGCGCTTCACCAAGGCTCAGGAGGAAGAGATCCCCGCCGGCGTGACGGTGCTGCGCCCGGATCAGATGGCGCGTGTGCTGCAGGAGGATATGATGCGCCGTGAGCAGCAGTACCAGCAGCAGATCGACGCCCTCCGCCAGCAGCAGGCTCAGCAGAGCGCGGCCCGCACCATGGCCATTCCAACGCCAGCCTCCAAGCAGGGACGCGCCCCCACCGCAGCGGGTGCGGCTGCCGTTGCCGCGGCTCACCCCGCTCCGGCTGCTCCGGCTGCTGCCCCGGCGGCGGCGGCGGCGGAGCACTCCCATGAAGAGCGCAAGCCGCGTGAGGAGCGCAAGCCTCGTGAGGACCGCAAGCCCCGTGAGGAGGGTGAGCGTAAGCCCCGTGAGGAGCGCAAGCCTCGCGAAGAGGGTGAGCGTAAGCCACGTGAGGACCGCAAACCTCGCGAAGAGGGTGAGCGTAAGCCACGCGAGGAGCGTAAGCCTCGTGAGGACCGCAAGCCTCGCGAAGAGGGTGAGCGCAAGCCACGTGAGGACCGCAAGCCTCGCGAAGAGGGTGAACGCAAGCCACGTGAGGACCGCAAGCCTCGCGAAGAGGGTGAGCGCAAACCTCGTGAGGAGCGTAAGCCTCGCGAAGAGGGTGAGCGTAAGCCACGCGAGGAGCGTAAGCCCCGTGAGGACCGCAAGCCTCGCGAAGAGGGTGAGCGCAAGCCCCGCGAAGACCGCAAGGAGGAGGAGTCGAAGGAGTCCGCTTGTGTGCGCCTCCCCAACGTGCCCAAGACGCTGAAGCTCTCGGATCTCAAGTCGGCGATGGCCCAGCAGGCTGGCGAGGAGCCCAAGGACGCGTACTGGTTCGGCCGCGACAAGGCCCACACCGTGGTGCAGTTCTCGTCCCCCGCGGTCGCCGCCAAGGTGCTCGGCGCTGGCAAGGTCAAGGTCGGCGATGCGGAGCTGTCCGTGGTCATCTTCCACGTGCGCAAGTAAGCGAGCGCGCAACCGACGTGGCAGCGTATTGCTGTGGGTGAGGCGAGTAGCAGGCGGAACCCACAAAAGAACGAATGAAAAAAAATAGAAAAGCAAAGGTGCTTCTTAGCCTGATTAGGGCAGAAGGACACAGCGTGCGGACGACTCTGTCAAGACTACGCGCTGGCAGAGATCTTTTTCCTGCGTTGGCCCTTCTCTAGTTGTATGTTTTGTTTGGTTTTTGTATGTATGAGGATGAATAATAAATTCTAATACTTCTTTTGCTGTTCGTTACCCAACAGAACAGAAACTGAACTCGAAAGGAATCATTTGTGAAACTGATGTGCTGGTGAACCATGAAGAAAGGGGAAAGAATGGGAGGCGTGAGTGCATCGCTGTGGAACTCTGCTTCATCTTTGGCAGTTGCACTCCCCCCCCCCCCCCAATGCCCCCAATGGATCAGAGAGGTTATTGGCTATTGCGCTCAGCACTCCATCTCACCATCACGCACGAACGTCTTTTGCTGCGGAAGCTGGTGGGGGGTGCTGAGGCCCCCACGGCATATGGGCAGCGCACCAGTCCTGTGAGGACTGCGCTCTCTCACTGTTGGTGTGTTTCTCTACTCTTCATCGTTGTTCCTTCCCCCTCCATCTGTCTCTCTTTGCGCGACCAGTGTTTTGTGCTCTTCTCACTCTCTCCTTTCAGTAGAAGATCAGAAAAAAAAATTCATCGTCATTACTTCACGTTCACTAGTGTCAACTCGATCTGAGAACAACCAATCAACTCCCCCAAAAAAAAAAAGATACTGTTTCACGACCATGTCCTCCACTGCTGCTGCTGGTGGTGAGTCCGTCACGCGCGAAGGCGACCCCAGTGTTCGTCGCGATAACGCCAAGAAGCTGGCTGCCGGCTACACCAAGAAGAAGCGCTTCGCGGAGTACTGCTACCTGTCGGCCACCACCTTCCTGTGGTGCAGCCTGGTCATCATGATCGGTCGCTACTTTGTGACGTCGAAGGATGCGAACTTGATGCAGCTGGTGTGGATGCCGCTGTTCATCGCCTTCGCGATGCTGCTGGCTGACTTGGTCTCCGGCCTCGCGCACTGGGGGCTCGACACGTGGGGCACGCCCGACACGCCCATCTTCGGCAACTTCATCCGCAGTTTCCGCGAGCACCACGTGGATCAGACCGCCATGTGCAAGCACGACTTTGTCGAGACCAACGCCGACACCACGCTGCCGATCCTGCCCGTCATCTTCGTTGAGTACGCGTTCGTCCGCTGGAAGACCAACACGTCCGGCAACGGCTACGAGTACAACATCACCAGCGGGACCGTTGGCTTCCACGTCTTCATGGTGACCTTCTTGGTCTTCGTGGCGATCACGAACGAGATCCACAAGTGGTCCCACCAGCCCAAGCAGGCCCCGCTGGTCCGCAAGATGATGGACAACGGCGTGCTCCTCTCCCCCATCGCGCACCGCAAGCACCACAAGGACCCCTTCGACCGCAGCTACTGCATCACGACCGGCTGGCTCAACCCCGTGCTGGACGCCACCAACTTCTGGCGCTACCTCGAGGCGCTCGTCACCAAGGTCACAGGCGAGGTCCCGCGCGCCAACGACCAGACGCTGCTCGGTAAGTGAACGTGAAGGTGCGAAAAGGAAAAGGAAAAGGAAAAAACAACATCGAAACACCAGCAACAAAAAAAAGAAGTATAAAGCACAATAACAACAACAACAAAAAAAGGAAATAGAGAAGAGTGCGTACAAACACACATTAAGGCCAGAATAACGCACCATGTTAATCCAGCAACGAACGCAACAAGATTCGGTGTTTTGCTACGCATTTTTTCTCCTTCATTTCCGTCTTTTTATTGCGTCTTTTTCTCACTTTCTCCATCTTTTACCTGAGTGGTGTACCAACTTCCCTCTTTTCTCTTTTTTTCTTTTGTTTTCACGCCTCACCCAAAAGCGCGTGATTTCCTTCCCGTTTTTTTTGTTTCAACTTTGTTTCTCTCCCTTTCTCCTCCGTCATGGAAATCATTCAGTTGAGTGAGTGGAGAAAAAGATGTGCCTCCCCTTTTTTGCTTCAAGGGGGAATCTCTCCCCTGACTGATCGCTTCCTCTCTCTCTCTCTGTCAGTCTCTCTCAGACGCCAGAGAGTATGGCGAAGCGCTCAAACGATGTGGGAGAGACATCACCCGTCCTTGCTCCTCAGCATTCCCATGTTTCTGCGGAGGCACACACACACACACACGCACATGAAGCACGTCTTAGATTGAGCCGGACGTGTATCACTCTCCCCCCTTTTCTGTCACTGCGCCGTCCCTCCTCCTCCGCTCAACGGCTTGACGCGTGGATATGTGTCCTGATGCTGACCGGCGCGCAGACACTTCCAGGTTTGGCCTGACCACGCCTACAGCCAACAAAAAAAATACACATAAGAAGAACACCAGCATAAACACAGCCCTGTTGCGACGGATTGTACGTTCTTCCCTCGAGAGCAGCGTTTGCTTTCGAACACAAAAAAATGAAGGAGACAAAAAAAATACAAGAGAAGTAGTTGGTGAATTTCTGAACCTCTGTTCTCTCGTGCCACAAGACACCGTTGGCTTACGGAGAGAGAGAAGGAGGAAAGACAGCTCGCACTGCACACACAGAGCGACCGGGTCTTATTCAACTGCTCTCTCACAGAACGATTGCACAATCACTTCTGTTCTCATCAGACCGTTCGACGTGCCAGCCCACTTCTCACCACGTTGCACAACAATACAAGACTGCACTCCCTCATTCTTCACTTCTGCTACCTTCCTTTCTCTCTCTCTTCGACTGCTTCTCCCCCTATATGCGTCTCCTCCACAGAAATACTAGCACTGAAGTCTGATTTTCGTTGTTGTTGTCTTTCTGCCGCTTGCTCTTTTTGTTCTTACTCTTGTACACGCTGTCATCATCGTGGTCTCACTGTCCGCCTTCTGCCTTGATCACTCGCCAGTTACTCTGTGTGACTGATTATCTGTTCGACAAAAAGGAGTTGTTTGAGACATGAGGGCGATTCTGCAGGTCGGCGCCGCGCGCTTCATTATCGAAGGGCACTCCTTCGAATCCTTCTGCGAGGAGATCGTCAACACGCTCAGCCCGCTGGTCTCCTTCGACCCACACACCATCTGCCTTCGATGCTCTCTGGACGCGTTCGTTGCGCAGGCGGTAAGCGAGGAGGAGCTCGTGGTGGCAGCGGAGCGGGAGCGCAGTGGCCCGCACAGCCAAGCACCGCGTCCGTCCGGTGTGACAGGCGCGGGCCACGACTGGCGGCACAGCCCCGCTGCCCACCGCGTGCTGAGCGGGCGTCGCTTCTCTGGCGTCCCCGCTGGCGTCACGCCGAACCCCCTCGCGGAGCTGCAGAACAAGTCCGTGCGCGTGGGTCCGGCGGTGCTGGCGGCCGCGCACCCCGTCTACATCTACTCACAGGACACCTTCGAGAGCGCCGAGGCCGTCGTGCACGGCGTCACCGACGAGGCCCGCGCACGCGAGTCGCGCATGCTCGCCCTGGGCCTCCTCACCGCCCCGCGTGAAACCCCGACCGCCTGTGCGCTGCCGACAGTCGTGCTCGACACCTTCATGTCCACGTCAGCGCCGGTCGCACCGTACTACGACGCCACCGGGCAGCCGTGCCGTCGCCGCTCGCTCCCGACCACGCACGAGGAGGAGGTCGCCGCGGCTGTGGCGGCTGTCGTCACGACGCGCTCACCGCACCACCCGCCGCAGCAGGAGGTCGTGGCCCTGCCGCACGCGGTGAAGGAGCAGCTCGAGCAGCAGAGCTACGCCCCGCTGTTGCGTGAGCTGGTCAAGCCAGGCTCTGGTTTCGCGCCGCCGTCGGCGCCGGCGCCGGTGCCGGCAGGGCCGAATCCTGTTCATCTGCTCTCCGTCCACACGCTCCCCTCCCCTTCTGCGGTCGCAGCGGACCACAGCGCCGCTGAGCGTCGCGCGAGGGAAGAGGTGCGCTTGCACGAGGCGGCGTCGCACGTGCGGGGGGACGGCGTGCCACCGCCCTTGCCACCACCACCACACGCGCATGCGCCTGGCGATGCCGGCCTCGTGCACTCGCCTCCTGCGTCGGCTGATCGCACCGCACCACACCCGCAGCCACACCCGTACGACCCATCACGTGGCCCCGCGAAGCCACCGGCAGGACTCGGCATGCCGCCCTTTGTGCCTCGCCCCCAGCAAGCACCCCCTCAGGCACACGCGCCAGCGCCCACGCGTGCGGCTGAGCAGCGCCCGGCGCCCGCAAACGCACGCTGCATGACTTTCCAGCGTGGCATCCGGGTCGACGTGGCGGAGCTCATCACCGGCAAGTCGAGCCGCCCCGCCTCGGCGACCGTATCCGCCGTGGCCACGCCGCAGCCGACGGCCTCCACCTCGCCCGATGCGCGTGTCGGCTCTGCCCCGGTGGTGCGCTCCGCTGTTGGCGCGTACCCATTTCAGCTCCCGACGCCGCCAGCCTCGGAGCGGCGCAGAAGCTTCGGCAACGCATCGGCTGCCTCGTCGTCGATGCCAACGGGGATGCGGACTCCGCTGCCCGGCATGTCCGCTGAGGAGCGCGACGTGGTCGATCGCCTGCTGCGGGTCGACGACATGACACCAGTGCGTATGCGCACGCCCGTCATGCTGCGCTCGATGCCCATCACGGGCACCGCCACCAACGTGGACGTCACGGCATCTGCGCTGCTTCCTGTGGCGCAGAGTGAGCGGCGCCCGAGCGACTATGTGCGTGGGCTGAGCGCGAACCCCGCCGAGCCTGATGACCGGCACCCGTACAACAGCAACCGCCTGAGTCGGCCGCGCCTGCAGAGCGCACCGAGTGGCATGACAGCCGGACGCACACCGTATGGCACCAGCAGCAGTGGTGGTGGTGGCGCGGCGCCTTATGGTGCGTTGCCCCGCATTGGCTCCGCCCCACGCGGTGGTCTGGAGCACTCGCATGACGGCGCCAGCGGCGACGCAGCGCGCCGCGCCAGTTCCAACGCACGTGCGACGTACAACCAGCTCTTCTCATTGACCCCGGTCAGCGATAAGTACGCCCAGATGTTGCGCGAGGAGTGATCGTGTTTGCCCTCGCTATTTTTGCTTTTCGCCCATTTCGTTCTTGGTGCGGTTGTTGTTGTGTTTATTGTACACACAAGGCAACTCCGGAACGGCAAGTAGAACTCCAGCAAGAAAGTCAGAAGTGAAAAAGAGCAGGATAAGAAGAAAAAAAGAGAGCCACTGTTCCACAGTTCTCCTCTCTCTCTCTCATTGTACTCTTTCTTTGCTATCGATGTGAATTAGTTTGGTTTTTTTTTGTAGCGTCAGTTGTGGCGCTTCATCAAATGTGCGTTTTTTTCTCCTCGTTTTTCTATCCATTTATCTCTTCCTCACTCGTTCTTTGAGTTTTCTCGCTTTCTTTTCCTGTACGCTTCCTGATGCACATTAACTCGAAGATGCCACCGCCCCGATAGGAAATAAGACACACAGAAGGAGAGAGAGAGAAGGGCAAGTGCTTGCTGACCTCTCTCTCTCTCCCTCATCCACCAGTTCACATACACCTCTGTTGTGTGTCTGTGTGTACGTTGATGTGTGTAGTCGTGTGTCAGTCTGTTCACTGCGCATAGTGTGTCCGGCGAGAGAGACAGCCGGTAGCGGGAATCGAATCGGTTGTTCCTTCTTGTTCGTCCTCTCTACGGCTGCTCCCACTGCACTGAGTGCGTTCCTCCTCCTCCTCCTCCACCGCCCCACTTTCATCAACGCATCGTCCTAAATGCACTGGCCACTTCTCCTCACACATTTCTCTCCTCACACAATGAAAGCAAAGAAAAAGTACACACAAAAAAAAATCAAATCGTTTTCGTGGCAAGTACTCACGTTGCACAGTGGCAAAGCCGTTCATTGCCAGGCTACACACTCACGAACACACCACCACCACTCTTCTCAGACTTGTTGGTCCACGCACACATGGACGGTCTCGCACAGAGGCGGCGCTCTGGCAGCATTGGCGCGACGCAGGCACAGCCGCGCGAGGCCTGCGTCGTCGTGCACTACGGCCCGTTCCACGCCCTCGTGGCGGAGCAGCACAGCCTCTTCAAGGTCGCTGGCGAGCTGCTGGCGCGGGTGACGCCGTGGCTGCGCTACGTCGAGCCGATGGAGTCGGACGGCGTGATGCAGCTGCCGGACGTGGAGCTCCCCCGCGACGTTGTGCAGGGCTTCTTCGTGGCGGAGGACAACGACGAGGACGGTCAGGTGAAGGCCTGTGGCAGCAGCTCAAGCGTGCGTCTCCCACGCCCCACAGGCAGCCCCGCCGGCACCACGGCTGGTGTGGACTCGCTCGCTAACGTGAACCGGCGCGGGCGACCGGTGCTGACGCTGCAGTCCGCCGCACTCGGTGAAATCGTCGTGGCGTCGTGGACGCAGTGGGAGTCTGTGCAGGAGATGCTGCTGCAGGAGGAGCGCAACAAGTACCGCACGCACTACTACGAGGCGGGTGCGGGGCAGCCACCCAGCTCCTTCTTGCTCGTCCACGCCGAGTTGTCTGTTCTGTGGTTTGAGGTCGACACGCTGCACTGCCTGCATTACGACGACCTCGTGCGGGCGTACGAGGCGGAGCTTGGCGAGCAGGGCGACGACGAAGACGATGAAGACGAACAGGCGCCGGAAGACGAAGTTGAAGAACGGGAGGTGGAGTGTGACGCCGACGCCGATGCTGAGGTGGATCTCCCCGTGGAGGTCGAGGCAGCTGCGGCAGCCGCCACCGCCTCCGCCACGGCAGCATTAGCCGCATTAGCCGCCGCTGCCGCACGTCCGGATGCAAACGGTCTCGTCGACGACGTGACGGGCGGGTCCAGCGCGGCGCTCGTGACTCAGGCGGCGGCGGCAGCTGTGCGGGCCTCCATGGACAGCCCCGCCCTCATCGCCCGGTTGTACGTGGTCGACGCGGATGGCCTCCACCGGGGCCAGGTCCTCCTCCCCGTCGCCCTCGACCCGCCCGTCACGCTGGCCGAGCTCGAGCAGCTTGTGCGGGCCTCGGCCAACGTGCGCCGCCACCGCGAGATTCGACTCTCGTACCGTGTGCTGCCCCCGTCCTCACTGGCCTTGGCCCCGAGCAACCCCCCGTCTCGCCCGGACAGCGCGCGCGTTGGTGGAAGTGCGGTTCTTGGTGGTGTTGGTGGTGGTGGTGCACCGTCCACACCGCGGGACCTGGGTGTGAGCGTGACGAGCACCATGTCGCGCTACTCACAGCAGCCTGGCGTGATGGCCCGATCGGTGCTGAAGCCGCTCGGTGCGGAGGAGGATATCAGCGCGCTCATCGACGACGTGCTGCTCTACGGCTACCGAGCCATTCGCCTCGTCGTCGTGGAGTCGGAAGCGACTGCGCAGGCGCCGCTGCGTCCGTCGCCGCCCCCGCCACCACCGCAGCAGCGTGCCGCGGAGGAAGCGCGCAGGGCCTCGCTGCCACCGCCGTCACCATACAAACAACAGCAAGAGGCAGCCGTCGTGGCTGCGCAGCTTCAACGCCTCTCTGACACCTCTGGCCCGCAGTCGTCACACGATGGTGGGAATGGCTGTCACGGCACGAGCCACGCGCACCGGGGCTCGTACGACCATGCCGAGGAAGCCGAAGAGGAAGAGGAGGAGGAGGAAGACGAGGAGGACGATGATGATGATGCTCTGGTTGTCGTGCGCTACACGATCGACCCCGTTGAAGTCCACGTCACCGGCGAGGTCTCTGATGCGCAGCTCGTGTGGTTGGCGGATGCGATCTACACACGGTGCTGCCGGCCGGATAACTACAAGCCCATCTCGAGCGCACAGAACAACATCATTAGTCAAGGCGGTGGCGTGGTGAGCCAGCGCATCCGGATGCGTCCGCGCTTCCTGCGTGCTCTGGAAACTGTGCAGACCGCGCGCTCTGCTGGCACGCCGGACGGGGCGGAGCCGGCACACTGGGTGCTCCCCCTGCACGACTATCAGTTCTCTGAGGCGGACGAGGACGTGATGGGCTTGTGCATTCAAGAGGCCATGATCAACAGCGGCGAGATGACCGCCATTGCGCCGGAAGAGATCCAGGATCTCGTCGACGACCTCGCACGCGAAATGGGGGATTGAACGGAACTGACACGATGAACAAGAAGAAAAAGAAGACAGCACGCGCAGTGAGAGAGCCCTGGTGGAGATCTGTACATAAAACAACCAATCACTCCATCAAAAAAAGAGCACAAGAGAAGAAGGAACGCAGCACTACCTGACGCTTCAAGTAGTTTGACTCCTGTGTATGTGTCTGCATCCTTTCTCTATCTGTGCTCGTCAGCTCTGGTCTGGTTTCTTTTTCCTCGTCCTCAGTCGAGTCTGTGCGTGATTCACGGCACATCGTAGATGTTGTTGTTGTTGACTCTGTATTGTATTCTTGTTGAACTCTCGTTGAATATCCTTTTACTTAGTTCTCCTTCTTTTTTTTTTTGCCGACACCCTTCAGATGTATTGAGCACACGTTTTCCTTTCATTCCTCTCTTCGCCATATCGTCTGTGTATCTCTCCCCCCACTTTTGCGCAGTCTTTGTACACATGCAGACACCCTCTCTTTTGGCCTCCACGCAACTACGTGCACCTCCGCGGCTCAGCACGTTCAGTTCGTATCTCTAGAATCACATCAGTGCTGCAAGCACAGAAAAAGAAAAAAGAGTTGAAGTGTAACAAAAAAGGTGGGAAGAGAGCAAGCCGGTCTCAAGGTGTCTCGTTCACGTTGTTGTTGCTGTGGTGGGTCGTCGAAAGCCATCGCCACAGCGCGTTCTGGTATCTGCGTACACGCTTGTCGCAACAGACAGAAAAACGGAAAGCACACCTCATTTCACTGGTTGTCGCGCTAACACGCAGCTCGTGTGATAGTGCCCACGTGTGTCTGTGTCTCCATGAAAAGGAAGTAAAAAAAGACTTGTTGCCCGAGAACGCTTCCTTCTCTCTGCAGCCCCCATGTCACTCCTCTCCTTCCTGTTTTCCTTCTATCCACGACTGACGTCATCCAGAAGAGTGCAAGCCCGAAGAAATAAGACCAAGAGCAGCGCGAAACAAAACAAAAAAATCAACATACACACACGGTCGCCTGCTTTCCCACAAAATAGTGTTTGTTTGTTTGTATTTTTATATCGACAGACGAAAAGAAAACAAAAGAAAGAAAAAGCACACCACAAAAAAAAAGCGCTCTTTCTTCCTCCCTCCCCCCCCCTCCCACACACACACACACACGCCCAACACAACGTTTCCCGCCACCAACACCCGCACACAGGAACTCGTCATGTCCGATGACCGCGTTGTTGTTTCCATCAATGGACCTATTCTATCGAAAGAGGAGGAAGAAGAGAAGCGCTTGGTCGAGTCGCTGGAGGCGGTGCGTAAGGCCGCCATGTACATGCGCGGTGCGATGGAGCAGCAGCCCGACAACCTTGTCCTCGTGCTGCAGTACGCCTGCACGGTTCTGGACGAGCTGCGCACCGATCTCCTCGCTCCCCAAAGCTACTACGAGATGTACGTGAAGGTCTTCGACGAGGTGCAGGATCTCGTGCCGTACTTTGTCGCCCTCCATCGGCGGCGTGTCTTCACGCTTGACCAGATCTACGAGCGTGTGCAGTACACGGGCCGCCTCGTCACGCGCCTGTACCTTCTCACGCTCGCCGGTGCCGCGTACATGGAGGCCGGCGAGCAGCCTGTGCTGGCACTCGCGAAGGACTTGCTGGAGATGAGCAAAGGCCTGCAGCACCCGACGCGTGGGCTCTTTCTGCGCTCGTTCGTGCTGAGCATGCTCAAGAACAAGCTGCCCGGAGACATGAACCGTCCCGAGTCCGCGTACGTCACGGAGGCGGACCTGGCGGAAGCCAAAAAAACTGCGGCAGCGCAGGCCAAGGCCGCGCCAGTCACGGACGGCGAAGGCGAGGCCGCAACGGGGGAGGAGGCGGCAGACGGTGCGGCACCAGCACAGGCACCGGCCTCGTCCTCGTCCGAGAAGGCGGCTGCTGGTGAGGCGCCGACCCTGACGCTCGCAGAGCTGCAGAAGCGTGTCGATGGCGGTGGAGTCTTTGAGTCGGCCCAGCTGCTGCTGCAAAACTTTCGCGAGATGAACTGGCTGTGGATCCGCATGGAGGGCAAGGGCTACGGCGAGGAGGTCCAGCAGCGCAGCGCCGCCAACGCCCGGCGGACGTACAAGAGCCGCAAGGAGCTGCGCGTGCTCGTCGGCCTCAACGTGGTGCGCATCTCTCAGCTGGAGGGCCTGGACGCCGCCATGTACAAGGACCACGTTCTGCCGGCGCTCCTCTCCGTCGTGGTGCGGTACCGGGAGCCACTGGCGCAGCAGTACCTCATGGAAGTGATCGTGCAGGTGTTCCCGGACGAGTTTCACCTTGTCACCGTCTCGCAGCTGCTGGCGGCGCTGGGGACGCTCTCCATCTACGTGGACACGTGCACCGTGCTGCAGTCCCTCGTCGATCGGCTCTCCCTGTACGTGCTGCAATGCCTTGGCGAGCACGAGGAGGCGAAGCGATCGGGTCTGAGCTCGGCTGATACCTCACATCAGCAGCAGGTGCCGCTCAGCGCGACGGACGCACAGGCGCAGCGCCTCGTTCACGAGCCCGGTGCGCTCTTCGACGTCTTTGCCGAGTGTCTCGAGGGGATGCCAGTCGCGTACGACACCGTCATCCACGCCGTCGACCGGGCCATCAAAAAGACGAGCTCGATGCCGCCGCCGACGCCGATGCAGCTGGCCGCGTACGTGACGGCGATGCGCAGCCTGGCGCAGCTCACCATCAAGCTCGATCCACCGTCGCTCGTGCGCGGCAACTTGTCGAGCCTGCTGCAGAGCGTGGCGGACAAGATCCGCGCGGCGCCGCAGCCCCACGAGCTCACCAGCGCCGCCGTCGAGGCGATCGAGAAGCTCATCACGTTCGTCGTGACGCAGCTCGCGGCGCGCGTGGATGGACTGCTTGAGGTTGACAGCCTTGTCACGCTGACGTCGCAGCTGCCGTACGTGCAGCGCCGTCGTGTCGCGCTCGCCGTCTGCGACGCCGTTGTGACGGAGGCGGCACGCGATGGGCAGCGCCAGCGCCGTGGCACCGTGACGACGCTTGACGGCGCGGGTCAGCTGTTCGTCCTGCTCGACCCGCTGCTCGTCGATCAGCCGGATGCGCCGGACGATATCCGACTCATCTACCCCTACAACCCCAAGAACGAGTTCCGTGAGGAGCAGGAGTCCGTCTGTCGCGTGCTGCACGCGCTGTGGAACGCGGACCCGTCTGTGCACCTCAAGATGCTCAATGGCGCGCGCAAGATGCTGGCGCAAGGCGGGCCTGAGCGCGTGCCTCTGACGTTCCCAACGCTCGCTGCCTTGTACCTGCGTGTCGCGCTGCGCCTCCGCGACGCCACCGCCGCTGGCGAAGAGGAGAGCGAGGCGGCAGCAGCCAAGCACAAGTCGCCGTCCAAGGCGCTGCAGTACCTCTACGTTGGGGACGGCAAGGGCATCCTCGAAATCCTCGCCGGACCGGACCTCCTCCAGGCCTTCTTCCTATACCTGGAGGCCGCGAACGTGGCGGACTCGTGCGGTCTGGAAAGCGTCACGTATGAAATGTACTCGGCTGCGCTGTCCCTGTACGAGGAGGGTGCGGTGGACTCGTACGAGCAGGTCGACATGCTGGTGTGCCTCGTGCAGTCGCTCTACCGCCTGGAGGGCATGTCAGAGGAGAACTACGAGGTGATTGCGACGCGCGTCTGCCAGCACAGCGCGAAGCTCGTGCGCAAGCCCGACCAGGCCCGCATGGTCGCTGAGTGTGCGCACCTGTTCTCCAAGAAGAACCTCTCCGCAGAGCAGCACGGGCGTGTTCTCGAGTGCTTGAAGCGCGCGGTGAAGCTCACGGGGCAGGTCCTGGCACTGCACCAGCTGCCGCTCTACGTGGGTCTTCTCAACATCTTTCTGCACTTTTACGCCAAGGGCAACGAGGATGTGTCGGTGAGCTACATTAACGGGCTTCTGGAGACGATCAGAGAGGTGAGTGATGCGCAGCGCGTCTCCGGGGACGATGGCACAGCAGCAGCAAAGGCCTCGGCGGACGGGTCCGGTGACGCCACGGACGAACACAACGCGAAACAGAGTGCCGCGCCGGAGCCGTCTGAGGCGGGGGCCAGCATGACGTACCAAGAGACGCGCAGCTACTACCGCAACACCGCCAAGTACATCCGCTCGCGTCAGTCAGTCGATGAGCGCTGGGGCACGATTGAAGTGTAACTTGTACGCAACGGCACTGGGAGGATTCTCTCGCGTCTTCTCTCAGTATCTTTTTGCTTCTTTTGACTCTCTTCTTTTTTTCTCTTTCTTTCCTCTTGTTCGTTGCTTGCGCTTAGGCCGATCACTTTTGCTTTTATGTTCATGCGTGTTTCGTTTGTTTCCCTCTCCCACTCTGTTGTCTCTCTCTTATTGCTGATGATTCCGCACAAAAACAACAACAACAACAACAACAACAACAAAACAAAAAAAGAATAAGTGTGGGGATGTTTCAGTCATGCATCCGTGATCCTGTGAACTAGTTTTATCCCCAATGACAGGCGCCTGGCATGACAGTAACACTCCCGGTGTGTCATCGCCTGCGCGACACTTGGCAAACGGTAAACAAAAGAAAAGATCGCATTTGTGATTTCAACGGCGCAAATGTTCATAGCCTACACACGATCGTCCTTCTGGATGGCGCGCGTGCCGTTCCGTGCTGTTGTGCATCATTGTTGTTCCCACTGAATTCATTCTCCTTCTCCCCTCTCTATCTCCTTTCAACACCAACTAGAAGAAGACGACCAGACACACACTACACAGCAGCCTCTCATCTTTGAGTTTTACAAGGATGGATCAGATTGCCAGCGACCTTGAGTGGCTGAGGCACAACGCTCTTGCGCATGAGGAGGACGTCGCTGAGGCTTCCCTGCGCAGTGCAACCACACACGCCGACTCTCCCAGTGAAGGCGGCGCCACATCCACAACAACAACAACGGCACGACCACCAGAGAACGAAGACGACAACGACGAGAGCGTGGAAGGTGGGGCTGTGAATGGGCTCGGCGATGCGCACGCTGGTGCGGCGGCCCTCACGTTCACCGCTGTCCCGCTCCCACCGCTCAAAGCAGCGGCCGCCTCACCGCCGTCGTTGTCGTCGTCAGCGCCACAGCAGCCACCACTGCTCACGGACAGCCTCACGCCGGCCGTGGAGGCGGCGATGCGGGCGATGCGGGCGGACCTGCTCGCCGCTCAAGAAGCAGAGACGCACGCGCAGGAGGCGCTGCAGCAGGCCCGCACACAGCTCGCAGAGTCCAGGCGCGAGGTTGAGCCACACCGCGCCAGTGCGGATCGCCTGGCGCGGCAGGTGGCGCTCTACGCAGCGGACCTGCAGGTCGTGGAGGAGCAGACCGAGTCACTCGGTGCGACCGTGCAGGCTCTCCACGCCGAGGTCCGCAAGGCCTGGCACGAGACGGAGAGGCTGCTCGCTCGACTCGACACCGCAGAGGAGGAACGGGCGCAATACGAACGCTTGAAGGCCACGCACGCCACGACGCTGGCGGAGTTGGCTGCTCTCAACGCGCAGCGTGCAGACATGGCCAAGGCACACGAGGAGCTCCAGCAGCTCGTGCAGACCGGGCGGCAGGTGATTGACGAGGGCGTGGCCTATTGGACCGCCTGCCGTGAGGAGCAACAGGCGCTGCGCGATGCCCTCGCACACAGCGAGGCCGTCAACCGCGCGTGGGAAGCCTGCTCGCCATCTCCGCAATCATCCTTTTCACCCGTGGAGATGGCCGACGCCACGAATCAGGCGCCAGGAAACGATATCTGTGCGCCTGTGGCGGTCGCAGCCGAGACGGTGAACGAGGAGGAGCAACAGAGCGATGAGATGAGCCATGAGCCCAGCGACGTCCCCGCAGACACTTCTTCCTTCTCCTGTTCGCTTCTGGCAACCCTCGAGACAAAGGTGGTTGACCTCGCCCTCAATCTCCAGTTGGTCACACAACGTGCGGCGGTCCAATCGGCTCAGCACGACCACCTCGCGGCGCTTGCCGTGCTGCAGACGAGTGCGCTGACCTCGGCTGAGGCTCAGCTGGCACTCGTGCGCCCCACCGCTGCTGCCTTGGCCCGCCAAACCACGGTCCTGCAGGCGGACTGTGCGGCGGCAGAAGCAGCGCACGCGTCGCTGCTGGCGGCCTACCAGGCACTCCTGGAGGACTACACCGAGGATGCCCTGCACACGCACGCGATGGAGCGGCGCTTGGCGGAGCTTGTGGTGTGTCGAAGCGGCCGTGGCGGGGCGACGGCTGGGACGGGTGTGTCCGTCGTCTCCGTGCCGATGCGGTTTGCAGCGCGGCCCGCAACGGCAACAGCAACGCCAGCTCCGGCGCCAGGAGTCGTTCCTCCCGCGCCACAAATGAAGCCGTCGCGACCGAACTTGGCTGATCTCTTCCAGAGTAACCGCAAGCGCCCCCATTCATAGTCGTCACAGAGACGGAAGTGGGGCGCGGCCGACTCGCCTCAGCTTGACTGTTTTTGTCTCTGATCTGTGTCATTGTGGTTTCTTCAGAAATTGCTTTCCTCCTGCTCACTCAAATGTTTCTTCTTTTTCTTTTCATTTCCCTCGTTCTTTCCCCCCTCGTTGCTATCTCTCTTTTTTGTGTTATTCCTGCTCAACAGCATTCAATGCAACATTCAATTCTTTGACCGCACACATGTGCTCTTGCCAGCATCGCTGGGCACATGTCGCGCGTGCGACCATTACCACGGTACGTCCCCATCGTGCACTCGCTCCATCTCACGCACCTCTCTCCCCCCTCCCCCTTTCCTTTCCCGTCTTCCATCTCTATTCAGGCCGAAGCATTAGCGTGTTCGTGCCCCCCCCCACTCCTCATCAGCGTACGTAATACAAAACACAGTTAAACGTACAAGCACAAGTGCATTCCACACAGAAGTGAAAGCTCATTTTTTTCCGTTGTTTTCTATTCACGCCGTGTGCACTCTCCGTCCACAAGATTGATTCGCTGGTCGACGTGCTTAGGTGCTCTATTGCTGTTCCTTAGTGTTCCCTTGCTTGTTTCCCTTATTTATTTCTCTTTCCTCTTCTTTTCTTCTTCTCTCTCTCTCACCGAATCGTGCGGATTTACGCCAAAGTTAAACAAGAAAATAAAAACTAACAGACGCAGACGAAGACTTTTTTAAAAAGGAGGAAATGGTGAAAGAGACGGAGTTTTACGAGCTGTTGAGTGTGTCCGTGGACGCGCAGGACAACGACATTAAGCGCGCATACCGCAAACTCGCGCTCAGATACCACCCCGACAAGAACCCCGGTGACGAGGAGGCCGCGGAGATGTTCAAAAAGGTTAGCCACGCCTACGAGACCCTCAGCGACCCTGAGAAGCGCACCGTCTACGACCGCTACGGCAAGGATGGCCTGAACGGCGCTGACGGCGGTGGCGGTGCTGGGTTCCACGACGTCAACGACATCTTCGCTGCCTTCTTCGGTGGCGGTGCGCGGCAGGCGCGCGCCACGAAGCCACGTGACACTGTCCACGCACTCGAGGTGAGCCTGGAGGACCTCTATCTGGGCAAGTCCAAGAAGGTGCGCATCACCCGCGCTCGCAAGTGTCGCGAGTGCAACTGCGAGGGCGTCCGACCCGGCGCGAAACGACCGCAGTGTCGCCTGTGCGGTGGCAGCGGTGTCCAGGTTGGTGTGCAGCAGCTGTTCCCGGGCTTCCAGCAGCGCGTGGAGATGGAGTGCCGGGGCTGCGGCGGTGCGGGCGTCACCATCAGCAAGGCGGATGTGTGCAAGAACTGCCACGGCGAAGGCATGCTGCAGGAGAAGAAGGTGCTGGAGGTGCACGTTGAGCGCGGTGCGATGCGTAACGACCCCATTCGGCTCTCCGGTGAAGGTGACGAGCATCCACAGCTGCCCGAGGCGGGCGATGTGCTGCTGGTGCTGGACGTCAAGCCACACAAGGTGTTCCGGCGCTTCGGTGAGCACCTGCTCGTCCGGCGCAGCATCACCCTCAGCGAGGCTCTCTGTGGCCTCCACTTCAGCCTCCACCACCTCGACGGGCGTGATGTCGAGGTGATCGTGCCACCGGGCAGTGACGTCATCGACACGGGTCGTTTCGCGTGGTGCGTGCCCGGTGAGGGCATGCCCAGGCCCCACACGGGCGGCATGGTGCGTGGCAACCTGTACATTCACTTCATCACCGAGTGGCCCAAAACGCTGCCGGCGAGCAGCATCGATGCGATCGCCAAGGCCTTCGCCGTGCCAGACAAGCTTCCGCTGATGAGCGGACAGCGAGTGACGCTGGAGTCGTACAACCGCGCACCGCCACAGTCGCACGTCGACGAGGAGGCCAACGTGTACGGAGAGAGCAGCGCGAGCGCCAGTCGTGCCGCCCGCTCTGGCCGCGCGGCTCAGCCGCCACGCAACTCCCGTGCCCCGCGCAACGAGGATGAGGAGTGGACAGATGATGACGACGAGCTGTTCGACGACGACGACGATGATGACGAAGAGTTGAACTACGATAAGAACGCATATCGTGGTCAGATGCCGCAAGGCATGGGTGGTGCGCAGTTTCAGGGGAACGGCGTTCACGTGCAAATGAGCAACTGCGCGCAGCAGTAAGTGCGCCTCTCTCTCCCTCCCTGCTGTTGTTGTTGTTGTTGCTCTCGGACCGCCGTTCAGCGGTCTTCACTAAATTGCTCTCATCGTCACTGTTAATGTCATGAACGTGTGTTTTGTTGTTTCTGGTGATGTTTGACCTTTTCCTTTCTTGTTTTCCCACAGGAAGTCCCCCCACTGTTTTCGCTCACGCTGACTCTCAAGCTGTGGCGTAGTACAAGGTAACAAAAGATCCGATATGTGTGAGCATCTGATATGACTCAAACCCCCACGCGTGCAGTGTGAATGTGATCTGGCAGCCTCCTTTTACCTTTCCTGCCGCTTTCAAGACCGCTGCAATGTGATGCAGGAACGGTGTGTCACCGTCCACCACGCCTTGGCAAACGGAAGAAATCGGGGGATGTGGTTGACCGTCGTAAAGTCCTTGCGCTCCTCTTCCACGCATGATCAGCCACGCGCAAAGAGAGAGAGAGTCCAACGCCGAGAAGAGTGCACGTTTCATCATCAAGACACTTGACCGCACGTTGGTTGCAGCACCTGATTCACACATCCTCTTACCAGCACACACATAGACACACACGTTGTTGTCTCTTCGTCACACATTTTTTTTCTCTCTCTCTTACTCCGACCCTCTACCCTATGTATCTCACGTTTCGTCATCGGGTTGTATTCGTGTCCTTCTGTTGTGTTCATTGCCAGTACACCAAAATCTATTATCATCATTTTGCCTGTCGCTGATCCTTCTGTGTTCAACACGTCCCCTGCGCGCAGCTACACGATCAAGGTATCGCTCGTCGTATCCCATCTCTCTCTCTCTTTCCCACCCTCCACGTTGTGCCGATGCTGTCCCGCCAACCTCTGTGGATGCCTGTGTTGAAGCACACGCCGATCTTTGCACAGGCGTTCGGCGTTTTCCTCAACAACAACCCGATCAGCACAGGCAACCTCGAAGCCCTCCGCATCACGCCCGAAACCATGTTCGTCGCGCTTGAAGAGACCGCGCCACCAAAGAACCTCGGCCTGAGCGCGGAGCGGCTCTCCTACATGATGGCGTTTCCCATCACCGTCTCCCGCGAGGCGTGCGATGTGGACCCGGTGACAGGCAAGCGGTGCCTCAACATTGGTTTCTTCACCTCGCTGAGTGACACGTGCAACTCAATGCACATTATGGAGCGTCTGATGCCTCACCGCTTCCCCCACGTCTCCGTTGTGATGCGCACCGAGTTGCTGCGTCCCCACCCTGGCATCGTCGAGGGTGAGAAGCTGTTGATGGTCAGCACCGTTGACAAGATGGGTAAGCGTCTGGTGTACTGTAAGACGGACCTCTACGTGGATCCAGAGCACGTTCCTGACGCGATCAAGCAGAAGGAGTCGCAGATGACGACTCTCGCGGACCTCAAGGAAGGTCTGGAGAGGTATGAGAAGGTGATTACGGCAACGCACATCAAGAATATTCTGCCCAACAAAAAGTGGGGCTAAACAAAAAAAAACGGAGGCGGTGTGGTGCATCTCTCATGCGTTGTTGTTGCAGTTTTACTTTCATATGGTTCCCCTTTCCCTCTCAGTATCGTGATACTACCCTCGTTGCGCCTTTTCCTTTTCTTTCTTCTTTCTTCTTGTGTTGTTTCATTGTTCTGTCTTTCTTGTGTTCCAGTACCAGTGAGTTTGGTGACTCCCTTCGTGCGCGCTCTTGGTTCTTGGATCTGTATGTTCCACCCAATGACTTGCGTGCTCAGTGATCTTCTTGTATTCACTTGCTGTGTTCAACTATTTTCTTATGCGAGCGTCTCTCCCTTTGTTTCCTGTTTTCCTCTTTTCTTCTTTATCCAATATTCCTCAAATGGAGATCACTAAGAACACTAATAGAAGCACACATGCATCACAATGAGCTTCTTCTTTGTATCACAAAAAAAAAACACGACACAATAGGGACAGTGTGAAATACGCTGTGTGATGCCACCCACGTTCTTTCTTTCTCACTCTCACTCTCTTCCGTCATCAAATTCATCACCCACTCGCTCCTCTCCACAAAACGCGCCGTACGACTCGCCCACCTGACTGCTGCTGTGATGAGCACGAAGAAGGTACTCTCCTTATTGGTTTTTTTCTCTCTTGTTCAGCCTCTCCCATTATGGCGTCGCGCATTGAGCACAGCCCGTTATGGGTCCCTGCCAACACCGTCCACGAAGGCTTCGAGCCGGGTTACAACTACTTCATCAAGAAGGTGGATCGCTTCGGTGGGCCGCTGCTACAGGATCTCGGGCTCACCGCATCCGTCATCAAAGCACTCTGCATCACGCCTGGCAACCAGAACTCCGGTGGCGACGTGCCCGTGGCGTCACCCACGGCACCACAGACCGAGTCCAAGCCGTTCCCGTACATGCTCCTGATCCCCTTCACGGTCGTGCCCGGTGTGTGCGATGACCACGAGGCGTTCGCGACGACGGGGACGTCGCAGCCGCGCGAGGCCGCCGGCAGCTTCGTGAGCATGATCACGGACATGTACACGTCCTTCCAGATCATGCTCGCCATGCTGCCCGACCAGCCCGGCCACGCCTCAGTCAACATCCAAGTCAACCAGACCGCACCCTTGTACGAGGGCAAGCGCTACCTGCTCCTCTCCCGCATCGACAAGATGGGCCGACGCATCATCTTCTCGAGTTGCGACATCATCGAGGCCGAGGAGGAGACGGCCGGAGAGGCTCCACTGGACACCGTGGATGGACTGCGAGCGGCCATCGCGCAGTGCAAGGTTGTGGCCAACGCCAAGCACGCCAAGGCGGTCCTCGCAAAAGTCGAGACACTGAAGATGTGATCGACCAAAGAGTCCCCAAGCGAAAAGGAAGAGAGAAAACCGACTCCGCGATGGGCAGCAGAACAAGAAAACTGCTCGGCTGCCTGTATTGTGTGTTGTTTCTTCTTTTTTTCTTTTTCTGGTTTTGTTGCTGTTTTAACGCCAGCAATGGCGTTTCTCTACTTATATATGCGTATATGCATAAGATGTGATCTCCAGGGTGTTGTTCGTCGAAGATTTTTTTCTGTGTTTTTATTTATTTTGTTTGTTGGTCCCTCATGCAGCGAAGAAGTGTCAGATTGCGCTGCGATGACGTGACAGCACCATAGTTCGAACGGGAAAAAAAATTCCATCACAGAAGATCATCGGAGGGGGGAGGTGAGAGATGCACCTTCCTTGTGCCTTCCTTGCTCCCTCTCTGCTTCACAGCGTGAGCACGGCAGGATCCAGTCTCGCCTCGACGCGCGGGCACGTCACTGGTCCCACAGCGCACACGGACACTCACACACTGAGAGCATTTATTCCTCTTCACACCTCGCTACTACTCACCTCCCATTCTCTCTCATTTCTGTTACTCACTTTGCCTCGAATAGCATCAACAACAAGAGAGGTCACACACAAGAACAACAGGCACTCATGGGAAGCTCACGTCGTAAGCGTCAACGTGCGGCACAGGAGGGCGGTGAGGCCGGCCAGGCCGCCACTGCCGCGCCGTCACCGATCGTTCACCTGCGCCGTACAGTGGAGCCGACGACTGTGAAGGCGGCCCTCTCCGGGGCACTTGAAGGCCTCGATGCGATCGCCCATGATGCCCACGTGTACAGCGTGCAGCAACAACAACAGCAGGCAGCAAGTGAAGCGGGCGTGCCCGGCACGGCAGGACCAACTGGCTGGCAATCAAATGTCGATCTGAAAGCGGACGTTTTTGCGGCGATGGCCGCCCCGCACTACGAGACGCTACGCACCTGCGTGGTGTCCTGTGGGCTGCAGCTGCTGCCCGTCTTGGACTCACTCACACGCCGCGTCGGCCTCGCGCTCGCCACGCCCGTGCTGTCGGTGAGCGTGGAGGCGTGGGAACTGGCGGCGCTGCTGTGCCAGTACTACCGCGCCGGTGCCGTGCGCCTCGTCGACCAGCTGGCGGAGATGCTGCTGCGCGAATCCGGCGTGTTTCTCCTCGATGCCCCCTACCTGGTCCCCAGCTCACTGGCTGAGCGCGTTGTGCGGCCTGCTCAGGCGGTGACGACCAGTGCCGTGAAGGGCAGCGCTGAGGCCGTCGCCACGCCCGCTGCGCTGACGCACGATGGCACGAGCGTGCCGTCAGTGATTCAGGCGCGTCGTGCGTGGCTGGGCAAGGTGCAGCGGAAGTGGGCTGCCCTGTCCGCGATGCTGCAGGCGGTGGGGCCGCTCCTGCCACGTGGCCTGCTGGCCCGCGTCGCGGAGCGCTTTGCGTTGGAGGTGGTGGATCAGGGTCTTCTCGCGTGTGTCACACAGGGCGACTACCTGCTGTCTCAGGCGACGACGTCCGCCTCAGCCGGGCTTATCAAGGTCACCACCACCGCGGGAAGCGGCGGCTTTGGGGCGTCGCAGAGTCACGTAGACCTGCGCACAGCCACCACTGCCGCGTCGTCGTCAGGGGCAGCAGCAGCGACTTTGGAGGCGTGGACGCTGCCGCTGGAGTGGGCCGCCGTGTGTGTGCACATGCTGGATGGCCTCCTGCGGGTGGCGGATCCCGTTGTGCCGCAGCTTCTGGCGACGGCCGACCGACTCGTGGAGGCTCTCACCGCATCTCTGCACGCGGGTGGGCTGGCGGGGTCGGTCGTGACTCCTGGTGCCTCCTCGTCACCACCGTCAGAAGATGTGGCGATGCCGTCGGCGAGTCTCTACGCCGATCTCGTGGCCGCCACGGTGCAGTTGCAAGGGACGCTGCGGCTGCTGCGTAATCCACTCGTGATGCCCATGTTCGTGTTGCCCGTTGTGACGACGGAGAGACCGAAGCGGCGCGTGCAGCTTGCGGCCGTGGCAACATCCAGCTCGCCAGCTGACGACGATGCCGCCGCTGCCGCTGCGATGAAGAACAAAGAGGAAGAGGGCGAGATGAAGACAGCGGCCAGTCGAGCGGTTGCCGCATCCGATTATGCTGCGACTGTGGCTCCCGCAAAGCCGGTGGAAGGCACGCTCAAGACTCAGACTGAGTTGCAACCTCAGCCGCTGCCACGCTCAGTGCCGATGCCAACCCGAGTGGCACCGCCGGCTCCAGCGCCGAAGCCAACCGCACAGCAGCAACCTCGCCCCGAGCCGGTGGTACCCGTCCGCAGAGCCGTTGAGAACGCCGAGGAAGAGGACGACGATGGCATGCCAGACATTGTTCTCGATGATTAGCGTCGACGAGTCTCACGTGAGAGAGGAGAAAGAAAGCGGACCTGGGTGGGAGACGTACACGCTGTGCCGATCACGTGCCCCCCCCCCCGTCTCCTCTCTCTCTCTCACACACACACACTGCCTCTCTTGTATGCCGGCTCTGAAAGACCTTTAAAACTTGATAACGATGCGATTAACACGTGTGCTTTGCTTACGCTTTCCGAAAGAACGCATGCCAAGTACGTTTAACCCCCAGCTCAACAACAAACACAAGTAACGTCAAATGGAAAGAAAGACTGTAGCCCGCCCAATGGTTGCGACACCACTTGCACGCATGCCTCATGTGTGATTTGATCCCGCGAGTAGGAGCAAAAACAAGGAGTCTCTGATGCTTCCTTGGAGCCTGTCGTTGACACATTCTGTGTGTAGGACAATGTCGAGCCCTTCACGTACACACACAGATCGTCCTGAAAGCTTGGTGGAGAAAGCGACTCTCCCTCGCGCGCTCTCTCTCTCTCGCACAGAAATGGAGCCGTGTCGAACCGCAACGTCCTGCGGTGCTCAGCGTTTGCGTTTTCAGAGATCGCCGTGTTTGGGCTGTCACATGTCACATGTACCCCACTCACTCACATAAAAGTACGATCGTCCCCTCTCTCCTCCTCTTTCTCTCACTCGCATATATACGCACGTACTCAGAAAGATTTCAAGTCCTCTCCTCGTTCTCAAGCTTCATCCCCACCCCACTCTCTCACCCCACCTTCACCATGGCTACCCCCCGCAGCGCTAAGAAGGCTTCCCGCAAGTCTGGCTCCCGCTCCGCCAAGGCCGGTCTCATCTTCCCCGTGGGCCGCGTTGGCTCCATGCTGAAGCGCGGCCAGTACGCCCGCCGCGTCGGTGCGTCCGGCGCCGTGTACATGGCGGCCGTCCTGGAGTACCTGACCGCTGAGCTCCTCGAGCTCTCCGTGAAGGCTGCCGCCCAGAGCAGCAAGAAGCCCCGCCGTCTGAACCCCCGCACGGTGACGATGGCCGTGCGCCACGACGACGACCTCGGCAGCCTGCTCAAGAACGTGACGGTGTCCCGCGGTGGCGTGATGCCCAGCCTGAACAAGGCCATCGCCAAGAAGAAGGGCTCCAAGAAGAGCGCTCACTAAAGCATCCGTCCAGCACGTGTGCCAGCGTGAGACTCTTGTCTTTCCCCATAGATACACATTTCTTTTTTCCTCCTCCCGTTTTCTTCTGGCTCCTGTTGGCCTGAACCAAAAAAAAACGACGAGAACACTGGGATGCGCGTTGACACTACAGGTCGCTCACATGCCTGTGTCATGCACTTGATGCACCCGCATGCGCCGTGTTTGCGGTCTGTTGAGTCGCCACTTGGCGTTTCTGGTTGCTGCCCCCGTGAACGACGACAGCAGTGCTGCACGGATACGGACACGGACACCTCATTCGTGGTGTAGGCCTTGGCTTTTTTTATGTTTACGTATCCGTTATGATGCTAGCATTCACTCAGACACAAGCGTTCTGCTCCTCTCCGACCATTTCATCTCTCATTTCTTCCTTTACTTCTTTCTCTCACTCGCATATGTACGCACGTACTCAGAAAGATTTCAAGTCCCCTCCTCGTTCTCACGCTTCATCCCCACCCCACTCTCTCACCCCACTTTCACCATGGCTACCCCCCGCAGCGCTAAGAAGGCTTCCCGCAAGTCTGGCTCCCGCTCCGCCAAGGCCGGTCTCATCTTCCCCGTGGGCCGCGTTGGCTCCATGCTGAAGCGCGGCCAGTACGCCCGCCGCGTCGGTGCGTCCGGCGCCGTGTACATGGCGGCCGTCCTGGAGTACCTGACCGCTGAGCTCCTCGAGCTCTCCGTGAAGGCCGCCGCCCAGAGCAGCAAGAAGCCCCGCCGTCTGAACCCCCGCACGGTGACGATGGCCGTGCGCCACGACGACGACCTCGGCAGCCTGCTCAAGAACGTGACGGTGTCCCGCGGTGGCGTGATGCCCAGCCTGAACAAGGCCATCGCCAAGAAGAAGGGCTCCAAGAAGAGCGCTCACTAAAGCATCCGTCCTGCACGTGTGCCAGCGTGAGACACTCGTCTTTCCCCATAGATACACCTTTTTTTCATCCAATTTTCTTTTGGTCCCGGCCATCCAACTCTCCGAACTTGCTGTTTGACACGCTCGCACCTTACTGACTCGCAAGAGACGCTGAGGACGACGTTCAGACAAGCAAGTGAAGAAACAAAAATCATAAAAATAAAAACAGAATAACAGCAATTGAGAGCTGTGCAAGATAACAGTGAAACCTCCGTTGGTGTGCGCGCCTCTCAGTTGGCTCGTCCGATTTTTGGTGTTGATGTGGCCGTGCTTGTCACCGCGTTGTGTATACGATCGCTCGACGGCTGTAAAAAACGCAGCTGTGTGCACGAACACGACATTTTTTTGTCTGGCCCGTGACCTCCGTCCGACTCTGTTTCTCACTTGCTTTCCAGCCACTCACTCACATACATGTCCGATCCTCCCCTCTCTCCTCTTCTTTGTCTTTCATTCGCTCGCACATCAACACCCTCGCACAACAGCCCCTCTACCCTCTCAAGCTTCATCCGCTACCCCACCCCACACTCCCCCCACTTTCACCATGGCTACCCCCCGCAGCGCTAAGAAGGCTTCCCGCAAGTCTGGCTCCCGCTCCGCCAAGGCCGGCCTCATCTTCCCCGTGGGCCGCGTTGGCTCCATGCTGAAGCGCGGCCAGTACGCCCGCCGCGTTGGTGCGTCCGGCGCCGTGTACATGGCGGCCGTCCTGGAGTACCTGACCGCTGAGCTCCTCGAGCTCTCCGTGAAGGCTGCCGCCCAGAGCAGCAAGAAGCCCCGCCGTCTGAACCCCCGCACGGTGACGATGGCCGTGCGCCACGACGACGACCTCGGCAGCCTGCTCAAGAACGTGACGGTGTCCCGCGGTGGCGTGATGCCCAGCCTGAACAAGGCCATCGCCAAGAAGAAGGGCTCCAAGAAGAGCGCTCACTAAAGCATCCGTCCTGCACGTGTGCCAGCGTGAGACACTCGTCTTGCCTCATAGATACACATTTCTTTTTTCCCCCTCCCGTTTTCTTCTGGACTCGCTCAACCTTGATTACTCGCTTGCTCCTGTAGCAGGTGTTGGCTTTCACGAGGTGTGATGAGGTGATGTCCCGTGCAGCGCCTCGCACACCTCTGACGACGCGTATTCCAAAAAAAAAAAATCACATGAAATCTGTTTGCAACACGCATTGCATGATTGCTTCGCGCAGAGGACGGACGTGAGTATCACTCGCTCGCATTACCGCTCCGTGGTGTGCGTGTGTATGTCTTGTCTTTCGTCTCTTCTGCTCTTCAATGCCGACTCTTCTGTGTGTTGTTTTTGCATACTCAGGCATGTGTATCTGCCCAGTGTGCTCTGGAGCTCACAGGACACCGATGTTGCTGTGACCGCTTCACAATCAATGCGCCCCCGCACAGAATCACCCCCTCGTGCTCCAGTATCACTTCATTCTTTTCTCTCGCTGTCTCTCTCTCTTGTTGTGTACATATCAGTTTTTGCAAGTTAGTCATCATGCTGCAGTGCGTCGGCCACGTCAAGCTGCCTGCTACCCCAAAGCAGGTTGTGCTGCACCACCACACGCAAGGTGGTGTCGCCATCACCGCCGTTGCCTTCGCGAGGGCCGGCGCGCCGAACTTCTTCACGGTGACCGAGCTGCCAACGCCGAACACAGACGGCGCTCCGATGCGCGTCGTGCACGTGCGCGCGCCAGGGCAGGTCGTCTCGCGCCTGGCGGTGGGGCGGAGCGCCGATGGGACCGACGTGCTGGTGGTGGCGCAGTGCTGCACGGTGCGTGCCGAGGATGGCGCCACGACGGCTGCGGACGTGCACCTCTTCCGACGCGAGGCCGCCGGTGACGAGGCGGACAGCGACGCGTACGGCGCCGCCACCGAGGCCGTTCGGTACCGTCGGCTGCCGCGTCCGGTGTCGGGGTTCGCAACGGGCGCCGATGGGGAGCGCGCGCAGTCGCCGGTCCCGGTCTGGACGGCGGCCCTCGCGCTCAACAGTGCGGAGAATGCCGTGGACTACGCCACGGGCTCCTCGTTGACGTCGTCGCCGAGGCCGCCTCGCTCGGCGATGCGCGTGGTGGCCGCGGCAGGTGGTGGTCTCTCGGGTCAGCCCGTGTGCCTGCAGGTGCTGTCCATCGAGGGCACGCGTGGGGCGCTCGACTTCACCGTTGAGGTGCCTGCGCTGTCGGGCTTCGCGGTGGAGGAGATTGTGTCGGTGCCTGGGTGTGTGGATCGCCTCATCCTGCGCTGCCACCACGCTCTGGTCGAGGTCGATTTGGGTATTTGCCATTCTCTACTGAGTATGCAACAACAACAACAACAACAACCGCCGCAGCTCCGAACCAACGAGGCGGTGACACGTGTCTGGCGATGGACGCCGCGCGATCGCCTCACTGGCGTCAGCCTGAAGGACGGGCGCGTGTACGCCACCACGGAGGAGGGTGTTGTGCTCCTCTGGGACTACCAACAGGCGAGTAGCGGGGCGTCACCGGCCGGGCAGGCCCTGCACCCGCTGTGTCACTCCACCGCGACCGGCGTGGCGCACACCGGCATCCACGCCCCGTACGCGACGGACTTTGTGACGTGTGGTGTGGACGGCAGCGTGCTGACGTGGGGGTACAGCCAGTTGCAGGACCACCTCGAGGCGGGCGTGGTGGGGCTGAGCGCGCTGTCTGACTTTGCCCAGGCCGCCGCTGACGCCGCCGTGGAGAACACGTTTCCCTTCACGCCGTTCCCCGCAGACGGTGATCAAGCCGTCCCCTACCTCCCCCAAACCCTGCTCAGGGCCTACGCACTCGACGGGCGCGGGGCCACCGTGGTGACGGACAGCACCGGCGCGAAACGCTACAACGGTGGAAACACCGCCACCACAGCAGCCCGCGCTGGACGCGTGGCGCGCACGGATGCGGCCCGTCAGGCAACGCTCCAGTTGGGGCGGCAGCTCACCGAGACGCGGCCTCTGATCGGCACCGCTGGTGAGAGCTGCATTGGGCTCAGCGGCGACGGCAACCTCGTCTCCGTCGTCGGCGATCTGAATGTGCTGCGGCTGTACATGTGCCAATAAGAAAAGAGAAAACGGCAACGGTGGAACGTTTAATGGAGAAAGGAGCGGCAGACACACACACACAGAGAGAGGGGAAGAGAGAGAGAGAGAGACAAGGATGGAAAACGGGGAAGCACGTTCGCATGAGTCCCTCCTTCATCTCTCTTTCCCTCAAACCTGTATAAAGCGTCGCTGCGGCTAGCTGACCTTCTTCTTGCGTAAATTGGATGACGTTTTCTTTTGTTGTTGCTGTTCGGTTGGTTTGGTTTGGTTGGCTAACTGCGCGCGAGAAGACGAATCGATAGACATGGCCACATGTGTGTGTGCATATATATACACACGCGAACAGAAGCAAACGTATAACAAAAGCAATAACAAAACAAAAACGTATGGTGTGAAAAATACACGCAAGCATTGGCGTGAGCTCCCTTGATCTGTTGTTGCTTCGCCTCACCGGCATTTGTACTCGAGATGTGGTTGTTGTTTTGTTTCTGGCCTGGGTTGGAGTACGACAGCCAGAGCAAGAGCGTGACGCGGCGAAATCGCGTAGCACGTTGTCGTGCTAAGCGAGTTGACTTTTTAAAAAGTACAGTTNGGTTGGAGTACGACAGCCAGAGCAAGAGCGTGACGCGGCGAAATCGCGTAGCACGTTGTCGTGCTAAGCGAGTTGACTTTTAAAAAAGTACAGTTGCGTTCCCTTTCGATTTCATTAACCTCCAATCTCTCACCGCGAGTCTCCCCCCTCCTCCCCCCCCCCCCCCAATCTCTCTTCGGTCTACACATCACTCGTTCAGAGAGGCCCATAGACATTCACACACAAGCAAACGGTATCTGCACATTGGCTTTTTCATTTTCTTCTCTCGACGTTTCTCGCGTTGTTGTTGTTGTTTTTAGATTCTCTTGATACGATTTTCATTTCCCTTTCACGTGAGGCAATAGATGCACAATGACACACTGACCCTCTACGTTCAACTCCCTAGTCGACTAGCGGAAGAGAACTACGCCATCGCCGGCGGCTTCGCAGGAGGCGTGGTGCTGATGATCATCTACGCTGTGGTGATATGCTGCCATGACCGGCGCCACCGCAGACGTGATCTGCCGGGCATCAGCGAGCCGGAGTCAACTCTCACGACGGAGATGCGAGGGAGCACCTTTGGCGAGGTGGTGCGAAGCGGTGGCGCCGCACGCGCTGTCCACTGGCGTCCGCAGGAGCCCACCTTGAACACGACGGCAATGACGTCATCACCCACCACGGACCGTCAGTACGTTGGTCGCGAGAACCGCATCGACACGCCGCTGTCGCCATCGCAGTCGCCGTCGCCGCCGCGGTACAGACGTGGTGCCTGGGGAGTGGATGGTGACGGTGCCTTGCCGTTGGAATCCGTTTCGCGTGTCCGGCCCGCGCAGTCGGAGCCTGCCTTGCGATCTCCGCCCTTGCAAAGGCGACCAGCTGTCGTGGAGGGACACGTTGAAGCCACTGCGTACGCCAAAAGTGCCACAGATGACGATGATGATGATGTCTTCGTACCTCCTCTGCCAGGCTCGCCACCTCCTGCACGCGCTGGTGGTCTTGCTCAGTGGAATGCCCCGCCGACACAGCACTTCTAAACACTGACGAAGAGATTACTCATTGACGTTCTCACCTTGTTGATACTATGGTTGTTGTTGTTGTTTTGCTCACACTGACTTTTTTCTTTTGCTTTTGTTGTTACTTGCCTTTTACGAAAACGCTCTTCTCTCATCACTGTTGCTGCTGTCGTGATGCACTGGAGGGGGCAGCACCTACAGCGTTGCCCTTCAACGGCGAGGAGCGCCTTCCCTTTTGTTGTGTCTTACTAGCAGACTTCCCACCACCACAGCCCCCTTTAAGCACTTCTCTCCTTCCCAACGCTGCTATTTTTCATTTTGCACTCACTCTGTTTGCATCACTGAACGACATAGAAAAGGCACCACACGCACACACACACACACTTGGATAGAACATCCAAACACAACATACACAATAAACAGCCAGTCAGTCATAGATTGTCGCTTGATTGGCGCGCGAAAGAGAGAAGGAACGACCAAAGAAAGAAAAACAGTTCAGCCAGTGCCGAAAGGGGCGCCTGGTATTGATTGCTGCTGCACATATCTTTTGGTTTGCCTTGGCCTTCAGAAGAGGCTGGCACCATAGTTCATGCTCTCCCCATCCGCGCCTGCCGCAAACGAGGAAGATGAGGAGTACAACGCACACACCAGCACGGCCACCGAAGAGCAGCCGTCGCATCCCATCTCGCTCGTCATGAACCCGTCGCTGGCCAGCACGTTTGATGCTCGGCGCGGTGGGCCGCGAAGTCTGGCCAGCGCACGACCTCACTTGGACCCCGTCACAGAGGCACTCGCGCACCGCGCGCAGCAGGCGTACCGCGGCGAGCCGACGAGCCCCCTCTCCCCACGTACGCTCCAGCGACTCGCGAGTGCGCTGGCCCGTGGCGTGGAAGACCCGTTCGGCGCGGAGAACATCACCGCCGCGGACGTTCTCGCGCCGGCTCCGCTAGCCATCGCGTGGTACCCGCGCAACGGTGGCGTTGCGCACCCCGATCGCAAGCGCACGTCGGAGGCGTTCTCGGCCGCGGACGAGGAGACCGGTGCGAGCGACTACGAGGCACAGCGCAAGCGGATGCGGTACGACCTGCCCAACGAGGCGGTGGTGACTGCACCGGCGATGGGGGATGGGCACGTGCCCAGTGGCAGCGCGGTCCCCGTCTTGGCTGCACGCAACGTCGCCAATCCGCTTCTGCCTCAGCGATCGTCGGCTTTGGCGGGCCACAAGCGAGGTCGTGAAGCCGACAATGAGGAGGAGACGGAGGAGGCACAGGTGCTGTGACAGGGACCGTGTTGTGGAGTACGGTGCCTGTGTGCCTGTGTCGTCCTCTCTGCTTCACTCTGTCTCGTGCTGCTGTTTTTTCTCTTCTCCTTGCCACCTTCTTATAACGTTTCTTTTGCTCTATTTATTCGGTGTTGATTCCAATGCACACAATCCTTCACTCTTCTTCTTCCTCCCCCCCCCCCACAGTGACAGTGTTCCGGGCCTCGAAGAAGACACGGAACTCTCGGTGCCAAGAATCGGCCAACACGCGCCCCTGCAATGGCCCCAAAACCTGGCACTTCCCTGCGCTAAGTTGATAGTTGCCGTACACGCATCCCTCCTTTCGTCCATACACACAAATCTCTCTCTCTCTCTAACCCTCTGTCTCTCTATATCTCTCTGTCCACTCTGCAGCTGCAGTACTCTGATCTATTTTCTCCCCGCCCCGCCCCCCTCCCCCTCCGCGTCAACGATGAGTGAGCAAACCTATCAGACGCGCAATCAGCTCGACGAACAGAACAGCCTGCTGGATGAGTTGCACAACTCCGTCATGAACACGCGCCACTACGCGGTGCACATTGGCAACGAGCTGAACGAGCAGGATGGCATGCTTGATCAGCTCCACTCGGGCGTCACACGCACCACGGATGAGAGCCACCGCCAGAACCAAAATGTGATTCAGCTGCTCAAGGAGAGCGAGAACAGGGGCTTCTACTCGTGTGTCATCCTCCTCGTTGTGATCATTATCATCCTTCTGTGGATCTAGAGACGACACCAAGGAAGAGAGAGAAAGAGAGAGAGGAAACCAAGTCACGGTGACGTAGGCAACTGCTTGCTTCCCACAAGGTCTTTTTCTGTCTCTCTCTATCTCTCATCTCGGCGCGTATTTTCGTTCCGTTTCTGTTGCTTCACCCACCTCCATTTTCAACCTCGTTCTCTGTGCCTCTCTCTTTTGCTGAATGACTTATTGTCGCACATACCCTCTCTCTCTCTGTTGTGTGGACTTGCGCTCACCCAAACAAAACACTCACATGAATGTGTCGCAAAATACAAAAAAAAGGATAACTACGACTCGCTGTGAACTCCAAGCAGTTGTGCGTGTGTCTATGCTTGGTGCGTGTGGCCGCCACGATTGCCGCACGTACGAGAACGACACTGTTCACCGTGATGCTGGCGTACCTCTAGTCCCTCTTGTTACTTTCTTTCACACATACATGTGCACGCAAACGTGTCTCTCTCTCTGTGTGTGTGGTATCTTTTTCTGCTGTGGTCTAGCCAAGTGTCTGTGTGGCCTCCTCATCCACATGATCAGCAGAGGTGTGTGTGCTACTACTACTACATCTCCAAACGGCTGCAAAAGTAACTACCGTTCGTCTCTCTTTCTCTCCTCCATCTCTCTTCATATTCGCCTCTCTGTGTGTGTGCGTGCAAACAGAAGGAAACATTATCGTCATTGTTGTTTCAGCCTTCATCTCCAACCTCAAAAAAAAAAACAGTACTAGCTCTTTAGCAAGAAATAAACTAGTCACCAGAATAATATCAGCAAACTTTCTCGCAACACCGCGAAGATGATGCGCCGTTCCATCTTCTGGCTCGTGAACTTCGAGGCCGTCTTCATGCCCGCGCTGTCGCCGTCCATGGAGACCGGCACCATCGTGGAGTGGAAGAAGAAGGTCGGTGACCTCGTCAAGGAGGGCGACGTCTTCTGCACGGTGCAGACTGACAAGGCCGTCGCTGACTACACCAACAGCTTCGACCCCGGTTACCTCGCCAAGATCTTCATTCAGAATGGTCAAGAGGCCAAGGTGGCCAGCACAATTGCGGTGATGGTGGACTCCGCGGATGATGTGGGCAAGGCCGATGAGTTCGTGCCCGATGACGCTGCGGAGGCCGATGCTGCGGCCCCTGAAGCCCCTGCGGCGGCTCCTGCGGCGGCGGCTCCCGCTGCGGCGGCTCCTGCGGCGGCGGCTCCCGCTGCGGCGGCTCCTGCGGCGGCCGCGCCTGCGGCGGCTCCTGCGCCTGCTGCAGGTGGCACAACCTCCGAGGCACCGGACGGTGTGAACATCGAGCCCGTCTTCATGCCCGCGCTGTCGCCGTCCATGGAGACCGGCACCATCGTGGAGTGGAAGAAGAAGGTCGGTGACCTCGTCAAGGAGGGCGACGTCTTCTGCACGGTGCAGACCGACAAGGCCGTTGCTGACTACACCAACAGCTTCGACCCCGGTTACCTCGCCAAGATCTACTGCCAGAACGGCGAGGAGGCCAAGGTGGGTCTCACCATCGGTATCCTCGTGGACGACAAGGCCAGCATCGACAAGGTCGCCAACTACCGCCCTGAAGACGCGGCTGGCGCTGCGGCTGCTCCCGCGGCTGCGGCTCCCGCTGCGGCTGCTCCTGCGGCTGCCACGCCGAAGCCTGCCGCCCCCGCCGCATCCAGCGCCGCCCCTGCGCAGGGTCTCTACGGCAACTCCGTCGACGCCGCCGTGGCTGCGAGCGGTCCGAGCGTCGTGCGCATCGCCGCCGGCCTCGAGCCGTCCGTTCTGGCTGGCGTGAAGCCGACCGGCAAGGGCGGGCGCTTCCTCAAGGGCGACTTCGCCGGCCAGCCCGGCTACGACTACAACGACGCCGCCCCGGCGCGCGCGATGGAGGCCCACGGTGCCAGTGCGGGTGCCAAACCAGCGGCCGGCAAGGCGCCCGCCGCGGCCGTCAAGGTGCCTGTGATGGGCAACGATTACTACAGCGTGGTGCTGCAGCCCGCGTACGTGAAGAAGGTCGTCGACGACACCCCGCTCCTGCACTCCCTCATCTCCACCATGACCCTGCCGAAGCCGAAGCCCAGCAAGGCCGCCCCGAAGGATGACGCCGCGAAGAGCGCCAAGGCCTCCAAGTAAGAAACAATGGAAAGCAGACCGTGTTCTAGGACAGCAAAAGAAGATTAACGGACGTGTTGACTGGTGTAAGAGAAAAACTATATTCAAAGCGAAAAGCAACAAAAATTGTCCAGAAAACAAATATTTCCGTTTCTATCGTAAAGCAAAAAGAAAAAATGCACGTATTTCGACTAGGAGGTGAATGGCACGAAAAACGACAAAAGTGCGAGAGCCGGTGATGGGCTCTCACTGTTTGTTTGTTCGTTCCTTCTTTAGCGATCTCAATGAGGCGCGCAATGTATCTGACTGTATGTCACTTCTCGTTCTTAGCTGGATATCCTTGTCTGTGTGTGGTGTTCTTGTGTTCATTTTTTTCTGTGTTCTGTTTTGTCCGATCAATCACGCACATCTGTGCGCTCAAAAGAATAAACGATATCGCCAATAACTCAAAAGTCTCTCTGTTTTTTTTTTCTTTCTCGCTGTCTTTTCAATGTTTTTGCTCTAGTTTGTCTGTGTGGGTTTTCCTTTCACGTTTCGCTCTTTCTTTCACCTGTGTTTTGTTCCTGTTGCTGTTCAATCACTCATGTGCGACACGCAACAGAACAGACCCGATGAAAGAATTTGGTGACGCACGACTCCGTTGACACGCGGAGAAGAAGAAGACAAAAAGGCAACCACTGCAGATCGAAACAAACAAACAAACAAACAACAACGACGGGGCCAAACGCACCCTATGGAAGTGTGCTGCTGAGATGGCGCAGCGTGATCAGCACTGCCCCCAACCAGACACCGACTGGTTTGCACGTGCGCAGCAAGACACACGCGTTGAGCGAACTAGAGCCGAACGCCGGTGACGCTCACGGTGTGTGTTTGTGTGTTGCAACTGCGCTCTCTCTTTCTCTTTCCCTCTCTCGGTGTTGTGGTCGCGCGTGTGAGGGGGGCGGCTTCATGCCGCTGTGTGCTGTCCTATTTCACACTAACTGTGCTCGCACCTGTGATTACTTTGGCTCTCCATTCCTTCAAATGATGCTTTTTTTTTTGTTCTCCCTCTCCCTCTGACATGTCCTCAACGAACAAGGTAACTCTATACAGTCACACACACAAAAAAAAACAGAACAAGAAAAAAGTTCAATACCCACAGAAGAGCCAGTCTAGCCGCAACACCATGGCCTCCATCGCTGACCAGATTCGCAAGCAGGTGGAGTACTACTTCAGCGACGTGAACCTCTCTCGCGATGTCTTCCTCAAGACGAAAATGTCGGAGACGGAGAACGGCGCCGTGCCGATCGATGTCCTCCTCACCTTCAACCGCCTCAACGCGCTGACGAAGGACGCCAAGGTGATCGCGGAGGCTCTCAAGGACAGCGCGGACGTGTGCGCCGATGTGGCCGCGCTCACCGTGCGTCGCATCGCCCCGCTGCCGGAGTCGATCCAGCTTGACGAGCAGACCGTGTACGTGAAGCCCGTGCCGGCGGACATGTCCCTCGATGACCTGCGCGCCTTCTTTGGCCAGCACGGCACGGTGCTCGCGGTGTGGCGCCGCTACTACCCCGGTGCCAAGGACAGCAGCCCCGAGAGCCGCACCAAGCCCTCTCTCTTCGTCGTCTTTAGCAGCGCCGAGGAGGCGAAGAAGTTCGTCGAGGCCCCGCCCACGCTGCGCGACGCCCAGCTCTCTGCGCAGATGAAGAACGACTACCTCGCGGACAAGGCCAGCCAGGCCGCAGCGCGCAACAAGGACCGCAAGAGGCCCGGCACGGACGCCGATGGTCAGGGCCACGCCGCGGCTGCCACCTTCGCGCACCGCACGCCCGCAATGCCGACGGACAGCAGCTACCGCGTGAGCGGCGTCGGTGCGATTGAGCGCTTCTCCGACATCAAGGGCATGTGGCCCGTCGAGGAGCAGAAGGGCATTCGGTACGTCTTCACGCCCAGCGCGGAGGAGGCCGTGCTGGTGTTTCAGGATGCCGAGACCGCTGGCAAGATGGTGGCGTCCCTGCAGACACGCGCCCCGACGCTGAACGGCTCGCAGCCGCAGCTCGTGAAGCTGGAGGGCGAGGCCGAGAAGACCCTGCTGGAGCAGGTCGAGAAGGAAATCGCGGATCGCGCAGCGGCGAACCAGAGCGGCCGTGGCGGTGGTCGTGGTGGTCGCGGTGGTCGCGGTGGTCGTGGCGGTCGCGGTGGCCGTGGCGGTAAGCGTCCTCGTGAGTAATCCGCTCACAGCACACACACACACACACACGCGTATATGCGGCCCGCGTTGCGTGTGTGTCTGCGTTGTAGGGAGAGGGAGAGAGAGGTCGCTGAACGAGAGAGAAGACTAAATAATAATAATAAATACGCTGGACACCTCCCAATATTAATTGCCCAACAGCCCTGATGCACAAAGCGGTTCACGCATTCCCAGATAAAGTATTCCTTTGTGTTTTTTGTACTTGTCATGTTTCGCTGGTTGGTTGGTGTTTTCTTCTTCGACTGCGACTTTCTCCCTGTATCCATTTTGCAAACTTGTTTTTTGTGTTTTGTGTTTTTCTGTTTTCCCCCCTCGGAAGAAACGCGCAGCACATACCGACTTGTCCGACTGAACGAAGGTCAGGAGCGTGTGCGTGTCTGCGTCTGTGTGTTGTTGTTGTTTTTGGAGGGAGGGGACTTGCCCGGTTAAGTTATTTCTCAATCGCAACAACAGAAGATGATAGGGTGCGAGAACGCAGTTCTCACCCGCTCGCAGGTGCACACACACCTCACGTTGGGTTGCCCGTCGGAACTAGTAGAGGAATAGCGAAGAGGTGGTACGTTCCTGACGTCCACGGACGGTGCGGATGTGCTTTCCATACTGGTATGGCGTCAAGGTTTGCGACTTCGGCCTCGGCCTCTCTACGTGCCCCTGTCTCCGCGGATACGGCAATGATACGAGTGGTGTGAACGCACTTCTGCTCCTCCTCCTCGTCCCATCAGTCACCCCTGCATCCCCCACATGTTGTTTACGCATATCCCTTCACACACCGCTGCTTTTCTCCTTCTCCTTCTCTCTCTCTCTCTCACGATGTGCAGCAAAAAAAAACCGGCAAAATAGAGTCCTCAGTCGAAACAGAAACAGAAAAAGGGGGAAACGTGCAATAGCACAACCAAGAGTGACTCGCGACAAACATGGAAGGGTCCGTCACCGCAGCCGCTGGGGCTGCCTCCGAAGATGAGTATGTAAACTATCTGGACATCAAGCTTCATCAAGTCCTGAATCTGCCCCTAGACTGGTACGAGAGCACGAGTGCCGCGACCGGTAACGCGACCACCACCGCCGCCTCCGCCACCGCCACCGCCACGCCCGTCGCCGGCACCGCACCGGCGTACAACCTTCATCCATTCCGCTATGAAGTCAGCATGCAGTGGCCCAGCGCAACCGCGCGTGCCACGCTGGAGGCGATGCCGGCTGCTGCTTCGACCACCGCCACCACTGGTGCCAACGCCAACGCCGTGGACAGCAACAGCAGCGTGGCGGCCGAGAAGAGCGTCGTGAGTATGTCAGTCAGCACCTCGAAGAAGTCACGCAAGGCAACAGCCGCCCCGACCGGCACAGCAGACGTCTCCGTCGGTGATGCCGAGGCGAGCTCAACGCTCAACGCGACGGCCGTGGCGGCTCCGCAGGTCGCCTCGTTGGCACCGGGCAGCACGTCGCAGTCGTGTCAGGACATCCCACTGTTTCACCACGGCCGCATGCTGAGT
The DNA here is from genome assembly GCA_030849635.1 of Wallacemonas sp. MBr04. Classification (NCBI taxonomy): domain Eukaryota; phylum Euglenozoa; class Kinetoplastea; order Trypanosomatida; family Trypanosomatidae; genus Wallacemonas; species Wallacemonas sp. MBr04. The sequence goes on along the minus strand of JASANR010001444.1, from coordinate 6,937 downwards.
CCGCTCCCATCCTACACACGCTACATTGATCAGTCGCTCCCGGCAGCGGCGGGTGGCCAGGGCGAGGACGTGCGCCCGTTGCGCGATGTCCCGGCCGCCGTGGAGGAGGCCGTCGTGGCGGCCAAGGAGGCGTCCCAGGAGGCCGGCGTGGACGACGGCACCGGCGCAAACAAGGCGGCGGCGGCGGCCACAGCAGACGGCACCGCCAAGCCGGCGGCCGCACCGGTGCTGATGTGGGTCTGCACAGCGAGTACCAGTGTCGTGAAGGACCCGTCGCAGTCGTCGGCGCAGGCCGCTGACGGCACGGCGGCCGCTCGTCGCCGGGCAAAGAAGGGCGCGAGTGGCGCGGCGAGCACCGTGGGTCTCGGCGGTGGTGCGGGAAGCGTCCTGGCAGACGCCGGCGCGACGCCACCCCCACCGCTGCCGGACGCGCAGGACCCGCCGCCGTGTGTCGTGCGCATCCCGCTCACAGCCGAGGCGGAGCGCTACGTCCAGTCGCTGGTGCGCCGTGGCGAGCCGCTGGTCCTGACGCTGCATCGCAAGCTGAAGCCCGGCGTCCCTGCCGAGTGGGAGGATCTCTGTGCGGGCTACTACGCCGCGGACATGCGCGTGTCGCTTGCGGCCCTGTCCGAGCCTGGCGCGACGTCGGCGCACCTGCGCGTCCCCCTCACGCCGCTCTCTGATCCCAGCACGGGTGGGGAGGGGAAGCTTCCGGACGGCACGCTCAACTCAACGCTCGGGCAGACCGCTGGCTCCGGTGTGGTGGCCCCAGTCGCCGCCACAGCCGGTGCACCGGATCAGCGCCGCAAGAAGGCCGCGGTGCGCAAGGCCGTCAAGTCCGGCACCGTGCCCGCACTGCTCTGCGAAGAGCCGGATCCGTCGCAGCCGCACCCCTACCTGCGTGCTGGCACAGCCGCCGTCGTGAGTCTGCGTGTCGGCACCACACTCACGCGGCTGCCGCAGGACCGCATTCGGCCCGGCATCACGCCGATGCAGCTCCTGCCGACGCGCACGGCAGCACGCGACCCACGCGCTGTCGCCGCCGCTGCTGGCATGCTCGACGGCGGCATGGGACCCTTCTCTGACGCTCTGGAGAGCTTTGCACAGCAGCTCTTCGTGGACTTCACGCGATTCGCGCAGGAGCAGGCCCAGGCCCGACCGACTGAGGGCCTCGCCAGCGGTGGCGGCGCCAACGGTCAGAGCACGCGCGCGCTTTTCATGGCGTTTGTGCAGTCCACTGGCCAGCTCGCGGCGTACAAGCGCCAGCTCGTGCCGCTGGTGGCGCGCATGGTCGAGCAGGCACGCGCCACAGCCGTCGCCGCGGGCCCAGCGCAGGAGGTGGACGTGGCGAAGCTGACAAGTGATCTGTACGTGGCGCTGCTCGACCGCACGCATCAGATCCTGCGCGGCGTCGCGCAAGGCGAGCCCGGCAAAGCCAACACCCACGACACGAGTGACCACCAGCCTAACGATGCCAGTCTGGGCGCGAAGGCGAAGACCACCCCGCGCGGTGCTGTCGGAGCGACCGGGGCGGAGGAAGCCCGTCGCGGAGAAGACGCTCGCGACCCGTCCTCACCGTGGTCACAACGCGCCGAAGAGGCAGAGCTGGTGGATGACTTTGCCACCGCCGAGGCGTGTTTGCAAGCCCGGCTCTCCGACGCCATCTCGCGTGCGGGCGGCAATGACGTGCCAGCCGCCGCAGCAGCAGCAGCAGCCAGCTTCGTGGCGCAACAGTGGGTGGATCTGGCAGACCTGTACTGCCGCTGGGAGCGCGAACACGCGCACAAGGCGGAGGCGTGCTATCGCGAAGCACTCGCACAGGCGCCAACCCACGTCACCGGTCTCCTCCACTACGGGCTCTTCCTCCTCGCACGTCACCGTGTGGCAGAGGCGGACGTGTACCTGCAGTGCGTGGTGGACGCCCATCCCGGCATGTCCCTCGCGTGGGGCTGCGTGTGTGTGCTGTACGCTGTGAAGCAGCTGGATGCCGCAGGTGCTGCTCGCGGGGTTGGCGCAGAGAAGGACGCGATGGATAACGAGAGGCTCTATGCGCTTCGCAAGGCCGAGGAAGCGCGTGCGGTGGCAACGGGTAGCGGCAGCGCCACGCAGACCGCATCGTCGGCCGGGGAGCTCGCGAATGTGCCCGTTGCCGCCACGTACGTTGAGGTCGCGCAGTGCGCGTTGCGACTGCATCACCGTGGGCTTGTGGCGATCGCCCTCGCCCACACCACCACACCGTCCACCAGCCTCCCCGCCTGTTGGCGTGCGCACACAGAGCGTCTCTACGCCCACCTCTTCTTCCAAGGTGGGCAGTACGAGGAGTCACTCCGCGCGATGCAGCAGTGCCGGGCCGTTGCCGGCAACGACAAGGACGACGACGACGACGACGACGAGGCGGCGGATGTGTTGCGGGCCGAGCTCACCGTGCTGGAAGCGTGGTGTGCGTTGGGCGCGGCAGCCCGCGTGTCGCACCCTGCGGCGGGGGGCGCTATCGCCGTCCCCGTCCCTGCGCACGTTGTGGAGTCACTTCGGCGCGTGCTTTGCCTGCACCACGGCGGTGGCCGTGCACCGCGTGGCGACGACAGTGCCGGCGCAGCCGATCACGACGCTGAGGCCGCGAGCGCAGCGGACGTGAACCGTGCCAGCGTGCTCTGCCGCTCCCGTGGCGCGACGGCGACAGACGGCGGAGAGAAGGCGGCCCCGCCGTCTGTTGTGCCAGAGAAATGGTGGTTGGCTGCCTACGTGCGGCTGAGCAACCTTTTGCTGGCCTCGGCGCGGTACCGTGACGCGCAGGGTGTCCTCGTCATCGCTCTCACCCGTTGGCCTCAGTGTGCACTCTTGTGGCTTGGCGCGGGGACAGCGTATCTTCGTGCGGGTGACTGCGGCGCCGCTGAGGCGTGTCTCGCAGAGGCCAGTCGTCGCGATAGCTGGAACCCACGCACGTGGGCTCTTCTCGCACTCGTGCACCTGTACAGTGGGGCTGGTGCGCACGAGGTGCAGGGCGGGTGCAGACCGCGTCACGAGACGGCCCCGAGCCAGGTCGTGGTCGTGGCTGTGCATAGGGCGCTGCAGAATGGACTGGAGGACGTCGCGCTGCTGGGTGAGCTCGGCCGCATGCTGCTGGTCGGTGGATGCCTGGCCTTGGCAGAGCAGTCGCTGCGCCGGGCGCTCACAGTTGCCCAGGAGGGCAAGGCCGGGTCCGGCAAGGAAACGTCACGTCAAAATGGTGAGCTGGCATCATCTGTACCAAGCATTCGCTATCATCTCGCCCATGTACTCATGGCAGCGGCGAAGCAAAGCGATGAGGCACTCACGCTACTGCGCGAAGTTGAGGCGGATCCCACGGCCGCACCTGCGTTGCGAGCAAGGGCGCAAGAAGACCAACACCGTTTCACCGAGGTGCTCACTGATGCATGAGTGCGGTGGTACACGCATGAACCAGAGTTGTGACTGTCTGTGTGTGAGAAAGAGAAAGACTGTCTGTGGCTGAGCTTAGTCGCGTTCTTTTCTTTTTTTTCTCTCTTTGAAGGTTGTTTTTCGCGGGGTCGTGGATCGTTCATCTGGCATGGCTTACCCAAAACACCCAACAGAAATGTGACCATGATGAAGTGGCTGCGGCGCGTTATTCGAACGCAGGAAGAGCAGCGACGCGTGCACATTGCCTCTTGTTGTTCTATTCACATGGTTTGTGTGTTCCCCTTCTGTTTTTTTTTGCTCGCCTCACGGTTCAATGTATGTACACAACAAGTTCAGTTCTGTAAGTATGTGTTTTCCTTCTCTCATTCGATGAGACAGGAGGCTGACAAGAGTAAACACAAGGCCCTGGTACGTCAAGAAGCAAACGAAAAGGAAACAACGAAAAGAGCAAGCACGTGTCCACGATTTCCGTGGTTGCACTTACGTGCTGCAGTTTCTCTTTTCTTTTTCTTGTTCGCCTGCTTGAGTGTGTCTTTGCATTGTGAACCAACCTCCGAGTCAGGGGAGGTCGCATTGGGTTCCACTCCCCCACCCAGGTGGTGCGTTGAACAGCGTGCCTTTCTCACACTGGCAGTGTCGTGTACACATACACCCACAGACATGTATGGTGGCTCGTACAACGAGAAGTGGCTCTCATGAGTAGGGTCACGTATGCTCCCCTCAAAGCATCATCATCGAACAAACAAAACAAAGGCCGTCTCTTCTCTCCTTCATACGTCTACACTCTCCCGCACATCGCCCGTTTTGTTCGTTGCGTTACACCGTGACTCCTGGTCTGAACGAACAAAAAACAAAACCTGTACATTTATGAACAGAAACGCTTCATAGCTCACAAAGCTGCAATAACTGCTAGTGCTACTCATTTTCACATCCGCGTGACAGGCACATCTCCTAACAAAAGCCGCAAAGGAAAAAAAACCATGTTTTCACACACGCGTCGCGCGGTGCTTGCCGTGCTGCTGGTCGCCGCCCTCGTGGCCGTGCTCGGCGCGCACGGCGCCACGTACCAGCTCGACGGCAACACCCTGTCGTTCCCATCCCCCGCTCTGAGCGGTGACACGTATCAATACAACATCATCGCATACGCCGACACTGGTCTGACCATCAGCATCTCCTCGGCGACAGTCACGGGCGCCGGTGTGACATTTCAGGGCTTGGCTACGGCGAACGACGCAGCGTCGCGTAGCCTCAGCGTCTTGGTCAGTTCCATGACTGTCACCGCGTCGAAGATCCAGCTCGGCGGGTATTTCCCCCGCAACACCTACACCCAGTTCTCCAGCACGGTCGCCACGGGGCTCACGGGGCCCTTGTTCACCCTCTCAACCCTGTCGCTCGCGCACAACGCCTCCGTCGTCATCACGAACCCGTCCGCCACGTGGACCACCGCTGCGGGCCAGAGTCTCGTCTACGTAACCGGCACCCTCTCAATCTCGGATGCCAGCTCGCTCTTCGTTGAGGACGCGACAGTCAACGGCGCCGTCAAGTCCATCTTCGACAGCAGTGCGTCGAAAACCGACGTCTCCACCGACAGCGTCTTGGCGGTTGACGGTGGTACCTGCACTTCGTGCACGGGGGCAGCTGCCGACTTTGGTACGGTACCGTCTGGCGGCACCACCGTGACCTCAAACAGTCTGATTCGCGTCCGCACCGTCAAGGCTGGCCCGGGCGGCATCGCCACCGGCGCGGTCACAGAAACTGTGAACTCGGTGTTCGAGGTGTCTGGCACGGTGCCCAGCACCAGCGCCAACTACATCCCCAGCCTCGCCCCGACAGTTGACGCCACGTCGCGTCTGCAGCTGGGTCCCTTCACTGGCGGCCAGGGCATGGGAACCACAATCGCTGTCAGCCCAGGCACTGCCTACGCGGACGGCACCAGCACCGCGGGAAGCACCACCTTGAGCGACGCGAACCTATGGTCCACCGCGGGCATCTCTGGCAACGTGGTGGTCACCGACGCCAACGGGCAGGTCAACGGCGTTTGCCAGAACATCCACTGCCTTGGAGGCACTGCTGTGGTGGGCAGTGACGCCGTGTGCAGCTGCAACTGCGGCTCTGCACAGTTCACGCCGTACTGCACGGAGATGTATGATCCCATCGCAAGTGCCTTCAACTGCGGCACGATGCCACCCAACTGCGCGTACATGGATCCCATCACCTGCGCCTGCACCTGTGCCGACGGTTCCGCGCCCGTCAACGGCGTGTGCCCGACCACGACAACAGCGGCGCCTGGTGGGCCATGCAACGTGCTGCACTGCGCGGAATGCTGCAAGGTGGTCACGACCACCTGCTGCAAGTGCGATGTCGGTTATGTCCTGAACCCCGACACACGCCTGGAGTGCAAGCTGTGCTCCGAGCAGATTCCTGGCTGCACGCAATGCTACGACTGGACCAGGTGCGGTGACTGTGGCCTGGCGTACCAGGTCTCTGGCAACACCTGCGTGCTGCGTCCCACGGGCGGCCTGAAAAGCGCGTCTCCAGGCAGGACCATGGCGATTGGTGTCCTGCTCCTGATCGTCTCCACGATCGCGCTGTGCCTCCAGTAGAGCACGCGCAGCAACGAAACGGTGAGCCCGTGCACGCGGCAGCCACGGTGGCGAGAGCGCCAAGTGGGTCGCGCACTGATAAACAAATGTGCACAGAAACACAACGGAGAGAGAGATCTACTCTCACCAAAACGTGTTGCGACTCGTAACCACTCGCTCGCTACCTTTACCTTCGACGACAAAACAGTACGTATCTGCAAACACACATCAACATACACACACGGATGCGCGACAAAAATACGCAAACACCCGCACACACACACATGCATCCTCACACACTGCCGCTCACGCGCTGCGTATCTTGGCTCTTGGCTAAGCTGTTCACACTGGCCTGTCTCAGCACGCACACCACCCCTGTGCCGCTGAGTAGCTGGAGCAAAAGCCGGCACGTAGTCGTCTCGAAGCGCGTGTGGTGAGAAGCCAGTGGCCAATCTAGTGCCCAACAAAGGTGAACATTGGCCTTCTGTCTCCGTGTGCGCCTTGATTTCTTTCTTTCAACTATATTAGTTTCTTCGAACAAAGCACCTCGCACCTCACGGCACTCCGTCAGCCACACGCTCCCCTCCCAGATCTGTCGGAGCTGCGGCTTGCTTGCCCGTGGCGATCATAAACAGGATGCTATAGGCCGAGGCATGCGTGAAGCGGTTGACGATGTGCGTGAAGTGGCAACAGAAAAAACCTGCGTTGCCCACGTGTGAATCAAAAAAGAGTATAGCCATCTGTACCACGCGGTACTAGGGTCCGCGGCATGGCGCAGGCGCTGTCGTGTTCAGGCCTCGCACCGCAATACACCACAGCACTACCTACATCCCATTTTTATTCTTGTTTTTCGCCATCTTCTTGTTGGACGTCATGTGTCTCTTTAGTTTTTCTTCCGTCCCCTCATGTGCCTAGACCATCAAACAGGCTCTCTGTGT